>ML333737.1:0-14876 GCA_005239505.1 Nicotiana paniculata
CTTAATATTTATAGCAAAATAGTATAGAATTTCGGTGTGGTCAAAAAATAGTTGTTCACAAAAGTGATTTTTAATTTTGACCGATGTTTACCTAAAAAAGGACCAACTTTGGTCGCTAATTATCCAAAAATTAAAATTAGCGACCAAAGTTGGTCGCTAAAGTTGAATCGGATTTATTTTATATTTTATATAATATTTAAAATAATAATATAATGGTTAAACGTTAGAACTGGGTCCCAGATTAGTGACCAAAGTTGGNCTTTTACAATCGACCATCTTTGGTCGCTACTTTTAAATTATATTTAGTTATATTTTATAATTTTATTCAAAATAATAATATAATTATTAAATTTATATATCTGGGTTCCACATTAGCGACCAAAGTTGGTCACTACTTTCTTCCCCTTTCAAGAGCGACCAACTTTGGTCGCTAATTTTAAATTTAATTATTAATATTTTATAAATTTTTTAAAATAATAATATAATTATTAAAATTTTATAACTGGGTCCACTTTAACGACCAAAGTTGGTCGCTAAATTCAACATTTCTTTGACCAAGAAGGTCTGACCAGTCCGGTCAACATTTCTTGGTCGCTAATATATTTATAATTATTTTTAAATAATTTTCTTCAATTTAGCGACCAACTGTGGTCGCTTTTCCCGACAGACTAGTTTTGGTCGCAAAAGTTTGGTCGTTTTTTACCGGATTTTTAGTAGTGTTTAATATTTGAAATAATGAAAATTTTGTTCAAGAGTATTTCAAGTGAAAATAGAAATTTTCTGTCATAAGATCTTCACTTTTATATGAATCAAATCCATATTCCAGCACAATTTCTACTTCCAATTATACTCTCTTTCGAATTTAATAAGACATATATTGTCCAAACCCTACTAAATTCTTTGGACGAAAACCATGTGAATTGCGAGGGGAAAAAAAAGGACGAAGGGATCAAGTTGAGGAAGAGTGGGTGGGGAAATTAAAATAGAGATATGAAAAAAATGAGAGAAAAGAATCTTTCTTGGTTATAACAATTAAAGTTAAAGTTATACAAATATTAGTTAATTAAACTAGCTTCATTTTCATATTTGGTAAATGGTTGGTAATGAAAAAAGAATAAATAATTGATGGCTTAAGTTACTAGAAGATAGCCATTCTATAGTATGATAAAAGGTTTCCGTACTAAGCCAACATGAAACAATATTCTAATTTAATTTTTACCCCACTTGCTTCGGTTGTAAGAATATTTCAAAATTCAAATTAGTACTTCCTCCGTTTCAATTTAAATAATATATTTTTATTATTAATCTGTTTCAAAAATAATGATATATTTTTGTATATTGCAAACATTGAAATTTATTACCTATAAATATTGAGAGCCAAATTAGTATTTGTAAAATATTTAAATATTATTTTTGATCGAACATAAAAAAGATGCATCAATTTCATATATGTCTTTTTTTTTTTTTTTTCTAATAGAAAGGGTAGCAACTAGTACCTTTTTGTTCAACTTGCCAAGTTAGTTGCAATATTAATATTCTCTTTGTTCGTCCCAGTAAAAATTCTAGAGAACATTTGGATAACGTGCTAACAACGTCTTTTCACGTTGTCATTTATCATCACCTCTAATATTTTGTAGTGAAAAGTGCCGTGTGATCTTTATCAGTTGCAAAAATATTTCAAAATTCACGTTGATGAATGTAAATAATATCAGGTGTGCGAATAAATCTTATATTACATTAGTTGGTGAAAAGATTGAAAACGCACATATAAAATGTATGATTCCCCTAACGGTGTGAGTCTTTTGGAAAAACTGTGCGGGCTTGACCAAAATCGAACAACATCACACCGTGTTAAAAGTATCATTAGATTGTTTTAACCCAAAACCTGATATTAGAGTCCAGGTTCGATAGGACGAGCATGATGATTGTTGAGCGATGATGCAGGTCTCTATTTCCTTACCTTACGAGCTTAGAGATGCACTACAATGAATCTCGGAGATAGACTTGTGGATTGTGGTGATGGATAAGAGATTTTTAGTTGTGTGAGCAAAGTCCAAGGAATCGTGCGGGTTTTGGATTAAAAAAGATAATATCATACCATATTAAAAGTATCATTTGACTACTGATTTAACCGACTGTAAATATCTTTGACCATCATGCATTAATTGAATT
Source organism: Nicotiana paniculata (assembly GCA_005239505.1). NCBI lineage: Eukaryota > Viridiplantae > Streptophyta > Magnoliopsida > Solanales > Solanaceae > Nicotiana > Nicotiana paniculata. Next base: position 2,173 of record ML333737.1, read on the forward strand.
CCAATAATTTTTGTCCGTATTTCATTTAAAATTCAGTTATTTCTAACCTAAAAAAAAATTGAAACTTTAGGAATAGAATTTTGTAATGTAAGGGCATATCGGCTTTTCTGAAGTAATAACCAGAGTAAATATATGTGATTATACTATAACTAAATAATAGGATATTATTACTTTTAGTCTGCGCAAGAAACTATTTATATTTGATAGCCGAAAAAGTACATAAAATTTGTATAACTTTTTGTATATAACATATATAATATACACTACAAAAAAAACTGAAATTAGCTACGAACGTCGTCGCTAATCTATTGCTAAAACGCTCGTAGCTAGCAGAATTTCTTGCTAGTACATCGCTAATCCATCGCTAAATGAGATTAGCAACGAATTTTTCTGTTTAGCTACATAATTTGTCCGTCGCTAAAATCTAATTTTTTAGTAGTGATATATATATATATATACAAAAAACCAAATTTTATATACTTTTGCGACTATTATTTTTACGACGGATACATTGTCATTTTTCCGACAATAATATTACTCCTAATACAATCACGTTAACATAAAATTTATTTGAATAACAAAAATCTATAGGATCTTGTTTGTACATAATATTTCTGGCGTATACCGTGGTCCTCTCAAGTCTCCATGTGGCTTTTGCATCTATACCCGATTTTAGGGTCACAGTTGAATATATATCCACTTTATAAAAAATTTGCAAGCCTACTCATTTTACGTGAGTCTGAAGTTAAAAAAATTTAGTCTGAAATGTAAAAATTAGACCTCAAATACACTTAAGGGCAATTTTTTTTATACATTTGGATATAAAAAAGATAACCATCCCATATTTGCATATACATTCAAAAAATTCAGCTTCATCTGCAATTCCACTTGAGGATATTGTCATAGTTGAAGATATGTACTAGCAAATGTTTTATATACAGTTTATTTTTAAAATTATCAACTTGTCTCTAAGAATTGTTCTCTCTCTCTTTATCCTTCTATTTTTCCAAATGGGGTTGGCGGAGGGACAGATTCAAGATTTGAAGTTTATGTACCATTATCAGCTTCTCAAGTTAATATACAATAACAACTGAATTTATTGTCAATTTTTTTTGACTGGACCAATGCATATATGAATTCGAAAGTTTAGTTTAAAAATAATCCGGGCTTTGTTAGGTAAGGAAACGCGATCACAGGAAAAAAATACCCAACCAATGAATAGATTAGACTATTAACATCAACAATCTCTTTCTTCATATACGAGACCGTCTACTTGTATATCTTAAATGAATTTCTAATACATATACATAATCTAGGCAAAAATTACTGAGTTCACGTGAACCCATATACTACATATTAGATCCGCTACTCGAGGTTGGTGATTGGGGGGGGGGGGGGTTTACCATTGGTTAAAAGAAATTGCCAATAGAACCAACAAGTTGCCATATTTTTCGTATACAAACAAATAATGATGATAAAGCTTATGCCATTTGTAGACAAAAAAATCCAGCTACAACTTTCTATGATAATAGATTTTCCTTGAAATTAATAGCAGTTGGAAATTAATGATATTTAAAACTTATAACAAGTTGAGTTCATTGTACATTGTAAGTATCACGAGATTCCTTCACCAATGACTCGGTATATGATTTAAAATGGACAATTTGTTAAAAAAGGAAACTACGTACTAATTAAAGGTTGAACATTTAAGGTACTTTAATGATTAAATTTATTAGTACAACGTAATGAATTAAATTCTTGAAACTTCTGACTTGCATTATATATTACAATATGCATGTTAAATAGGGATAAATAGGAAAAAACCAACCCAAAAAAAGGAACAATAATTCAGTCAAGGGAACATAAGTGGAGATGGGAAATCAAAGCCCGCCATGCTTTTGGGCAACTTGGGATCTTCTATATAGCTACAACTTGACATTTATGAGTAAATGTTAGGAGAGAATCAGCAAAAGATTAGTGGGATCGTACCAGTACTAATGCACCAGATCCCATTAAAAAGTCATTTAAATACCTAAGCATACAATACTTTAGAGTCGGAGTCTTGGAATAACGGTAAAGTTATTTCTATGTAACATATAAGTCACGGGTTCAAGACGTGAAAACAACCACTATTGCTTGCATTAGGGTAGACTGCGTACGTCATTACTCCTTAAGTGCGGTCCTTCTCTGGACTCTACGTGAATAAGTGATATCCTTTACGCACCGAGCTGCTCTTTTTTTACTGCACTCTAGAGTCTAGTGATAAATGTGAGAGTCTTCCCCATAATAGGAAAAATATGCACTATTCAACTACGTTCTTTGACATCTACAATCACTTTGATTTTTTGAATCACCGGAAATTTCTCATAAAAGAGAAAAGAATAGGAACTTTAAAATTTGCAAAATTAAAAGGTGGACTATAGATCAGCCAATGGCTTTGTTTTCAAACTTAAACATTAATCCATTTTTTCAAATACTCTTTAGAATACAATCATTTCAATCCTTAGTATGTTTAGGTGTCATTTAAAACCTGTGATATCCAAGGTATATAATATATTCAAGGAAGAGCATAAGAATTTCATTTGTTTCTCACTTAAAAATGGGCCAAGTGCACAGATAACCATTCTCAGGGATGCTATTTAGAGATTAACCAGCACTGATTTTGTCATAAAATTTTAATCTAAAAGTCTTAACTTCAGGACAATTCAGAAAACTTTTATCCTGGAAAATTGAACTGAATAATTGAAATTCAAGACACACTGACTAATTCTTAAATAGCAACTTTGTAGAATGGCTACCTGATGTTATTTTCACCTTTAAAATGCCCGAGAAATTTCGTTTAGTTGGTAAAGTTGAGGCCTCTGACAAAGAGGCCATGCTTTATGAATTAGCCCAACTTCAGTAGGCCAAGAACAGAAACAACTTTGGATCCTTTTCAAATTTATGATGGCATTAGTGGAAATTGGCTCACCAGTTCACTTCTACTGAAGAAGCAGTTCAATCCAATACCCCATCTGTTTTAATTTGTTTGAACCTCTTCGAAGTATGAAGGTAAATTAACTAATTTTGGGTGAATTTGGACATAGATTTTTTATGTTTTTTAAATAAAATTTATATATTTAGAAACAGAAACTCTTTCACTTGCCTCTAAATGTGTGTGATTCTCTCTCTCTCCACGCACACAAGAAGCGAACTGAACCTAGCTTAGAAGCCTTTATGTTTATTCAAGTCTTTTGATATGTTATTAGTTAAGCACAAGCTTGCAGCCATGATCTACTAGATTCAGCCCTTTGTCACTTAGATTCATAATTTATTTTTAAGAAAAAGTCCTCTGGTAGGTGCGGTGTATCGACAGGTTCAACACACCCAATGCCTATTATTAAACAGTTCTAGAACCCTATACGTATCTCTCTCTCTCTCTCTCTCTCTCTGTGAATAATTCTCGCCAAAGAAATAAAATATGTATGATTACCCGTAAAACGTTACAATTGAATTTATAATGTGGTTTATAGATAAACCAATCAATTTGATTCTAAATGATAAATAAATTAAATAAAATGCAAGACTTAGTGTTGAAATCAAGATAAGATAGCAAATAGATTAGTTCCGGGAGTAAGGCTTCCGAAGACAGCAACTAAAAAATTGGTAGACAGAAAATAAAGTATTATTGAGCTTAGAATAGTAAGTAGCATAAATTTGTCAGAGTTTAGTCCCTTATAATGGTTGTTGAAGTCACTATTTATTGCTACACCTAGGGAATAAGATCCTAAGATCAAGCCCATGTTAAATGAAAGCTATGGGAGCCATTGATGAATATATAACGACGGGCCATGAATGCCAAAATTCTCTGTCGATTTATGCCTTTTTATTTAAAGGTCTTATTTCTGCTCACAGCATTTCCTTCGTAGTATGATTTTTCGTTGTTGCCTCGTTAAAAATCATGCCAGAAAAATCCAACTGGGACAAAAAATGACGAAGGGAAAAAGTGTGCAGCACATATTTTCAGTATAAGCAGTGTTCATCAGCAATACCACCTTTTGAGGCGTGTCACATTCGAGTTGCTTGGCAATTTTACTTATGATTCTTTCCCGGTGAGAGATGAAACCCGGTAGGGGCCTTCCCACATCGGACCCATCTTCCATGTGTTGAGCTCTTGGGTGTTTTGAGTCACTTTTCTTAAAACCAAGTCTCCCACTTTGAAATAATTGTGGTTGTCTCTTCAATTATAGTATCATTCCATTCTTTGTTTCTGCGCCACCATCCTTATGTGTGTCAAGTCCTTGCGTTCATCAAGCAGCTCCAATTTGACTAGCAATGCTTTGTTGTTTGTTTCTTCGTCCGCCTGGAAGTTTCTCATGGTAGGTTCTCCCACTTCTACCGGGATCAGGGCTTCTGCTCCGTATACGAGAGAGAAAGGTGTCTCTTCCGTTCTTGACTTGGTCGTTGTCGGTATGCCCATAACACTCTCGCTAACTCTTCGGGTCATTTGCCTTTGGATTCTTCCAATATCTTTTTGAGGTTTGGAATAATCACCTTGTTTGTCGACTCCACTTGGCCATTTGCGCTCGGATGGTATGGTGAAGATGTGATTCTTTTAATTTTCAAATCCTCAAGGAATTTTGTGACCTTTTCGCTTATGAACTGTGGCATGTTGTCGTAGGCTTTCTCTTTTGGTATTTTGAACTTGCAAATTATGTTCTCCCACAAGAAATCGACCATTTCGCGCTTGCCGATTTTCTGGTAAGGACCTGCTTTAATCCACTTAGAGAAGTAATCAGTTAAAATCAAAAGAAACCTTACCTTATCGGGAGCCGGCGGCAGCGGACCGACTATGTACATCCCTCATTTCATGAATGACCATGGCGATAATACCGAGTGTAATAGCTCTGCGGGTTGGTGTACTAACAGTGTGTGACGTTGACACTTGTCGCATTTCTGAACGAACGCTTTAGCGTCTTATTCCATCCAGAACTATTAGTATCCTACCCTAACCAGCATTAACACTAACGAATCTGTACCTAAGTGATTTCCACAGATTCCTTTGTGAATTTCTCTCATGACGTAATTAGCCTCGGAGGCTCCTAAACACTGGACCAATGGTCCTTGGAATGTCTTTCTGTATAACTGTCCTCCCAGAAGCTGTAATGAGCTGCTTTGGTGCGAAGTTCCCGGGATGCCTTCGGGTCTTCAGGAAGTTTGTCGTGCTCAAGGTAGTTGATAATTTCATTTCTCTTGTACCAGACCAAGTTGGTCGCATTTACTTCATAATAATCGTCCACATCCAATATCGAATACATAAGTTGTATGACCGTACCAAAATCTGATCCCTTCATTTTTATGGACGAGCCCAGATTGGATAGTGTGTTTGCTTATGTGTTTTCTTCTCTCGGGATGTGGGTGATTGACCCTTCCCTGAAACGTGCGAGCAGAATCTGAATGTTCGCCACATACTGTTGCATGCATTCCTCTTTGGTGTTGAAGATCCCGTATACCTGATTTACCACCAGTTGGGAATCGCATTTGATCTCAATGACCTCGGAGTCTAGTCACCGGGCAAATTCAAGACCTCTACTCGGCTTCATTACTAGTCAAGGGAATAGTTTTTATGGCATGCCTCAGGGTTTCTACCGAGGGCATAATTAATACTACCCCGAGCCCGGACCCTTTCACATTATAAGTTCTGTCAGTGAACAAGGTCCAAACTCCTGATATCGTTTCTGAGACCAGCACTGCTTCTTTGAAGGCCAAAGGTAGCAATCCGGGACTAAAATTGGCCACAAGGTCAGCCAAAACTTGTGATTTAATCACAGTCCTGTATTTATACTCGATGTCAAATTCACTCATCTCGACTGCCCAGTTGGCCAGTCGACTTGACAATTCAGGTTTGTGAAGGATATTTCGCAGGGCAAAAATTTGTCACCACGGCCATCAGGTGGCATTGAAAATGAGGCCTAAGTTTTTTAGCAGTGACTAAGAGAGCTAAGGCAAATTTTTTGAGGTACGGGTAACGAGTTTCTGCTCCCGTTAAAATTTTGCTAACGTAATAGATAGGAGATTGTACCTTCATATTTCCAGACTAGAACGACACTTACCGCTACCTCCGAGACTGCTACGTAAATTAGCAATTGTTCACCTTCCTTCAGTTTCGACAGTAACAAAGGGCTTGATATATATCTTTTTAGGTCTTTAAGGGCATGTTGGCATTCTAGAGTCCATTCAAAGTTCTTCTTCTTCTTCTTCAGAAGCGAGAAGAAGTTATGGCATTTTTCCAAAGATCAGGAAATGAACCTGCTTAGAGTGGTCAGTCTTCCAGTTAACCTTTGGACTTCTTTCACATTTGTCAGTTGGTCAGGAATGTCCTTGATGGATTTAATCTTGTTGGGATTGACTTTGATCCCCCTTTGCGATACTACGAAACCCAAAACTTACCGGAGCTGACTTCGAAAGCACAATTTTCGGGGTTAAGCTTCATGTGGTGCTTCCTTAGGATGTCAAAGGTTTCTTGGAGGTGTTTTAGATTATCACGTGCATTAAAATACTTAACCAGCATATCATCTATGTAATCTTCCATCATTTTCCCTATTTGCTTTTCGAACATTTTGTTCACGAGCCTCTGATAAGTGGCTCCAACATTCTTAAGCCCAGAAGCCATCCTAGTGTAGAAATATGTGCCAAAGTTCGTTATGAACGAAGTCTTTTACTGATCCTCCAGGTTCATTTTGATTTGGTTATACATGGAGTAGGCATCAATGAAACTCTTCAATTCGTGCTCGGCCGTTGCATTAATCATTTGATCAATGTTTGGCAATGTAAACGAGTCTTTTGGGCACGCCTTATTCAGATCCTTATAATCTACGTACATGCGAAACTTATTATTCCTTTTTGGAACTACTACTACGTTAGTTGGCCATTCAGGATACTTTACCTCCCAGATTGAATTTGAGTTACGTCTTCTTTGACAAACCTGTTTCTGACCTCGACAATCAGGCACTTCTTTTGCCTTACCGAAGGGATCTTGGGTCCAGGCTTAACTTGTGCACGGCCACCTCTGGCGGAATATCTGTCATATCCGCATGCGACCATGCAAAAAATTCAACATTAATTTTAAGAAATTCTATAAATCCTTAACTGAGCTTGGGGTTTAATAATGTCCCCAAATGAAACTTCCTCTCTAAGAAATTCTCGAACAATGCGACTTGTTTGAGTTATTTCACTGTGGATTTTGTTGCGTTCGTTTCTTCCGGTACTTGGAAATACCTTGGTACCTGATAAGATTCTGAATCCTCCTCCCCTTTGTCGATTTCGTTTAGTTCGGGAGCGGGTGTCAGTTCCATTAATTGCTATGCCGCATGTTCCTTCCCTTTATTGCTGGAAACCGGGATCGCGTTCATCTCCCTTGCCACCAATTGATCTCCTCTTATTTGTTTGATTCCCTCAGGAGTTGGGAATTTCAAAAGTTGGTGTTATGTTGATGGCACAGACTTCTCTCGTGTCGCCATGGCCTGCCAAAAATTATATTGTAGCCCATGTCGCCATCTACCACTTCAAATATGGTAGTTTTCATGACCCTTTTGGCGCTCATGGGCAGCAGGATATCCCATCAGGTTGTCACACTCGCTAAGTTGAACCCGACGAGGAGCTTCGTTGCCGGAAATGATGCTTCCGGTTAACTTGGCTTGTTCCATTACTCCCATTGAATGATATTGGTTGGACTTCCTAGGTCCATCATAATAAGTTTAATTATAAAATCTAAAAAATTAAGATAAATTACTAGGGCGTCCTCCTCTGTGAAGGTGATATCGTCCCCTATGACTTCCCAGAGTCTCTTGCTACGAGTCACCGATACCTTTGTATTTTTTGCTGCTGAAAAGGTTACGCCATTGATCTCGTTCCCCTGAAGATCATGTTGATCGTTAGTCGAGGATGATCTTTACCTATCTTCGAGGGCTCTTTCTTATCTGGGTTGCGTCCGTAGTTATTTTTATCCCGGTCGCTTAAGAACTCTCTGAGATGTTCATTTTCCAGCAACGTCGCCACCTTCTCGCACAAATGTCGGCAATCCCCAGTCTAGTGTCTCTTAGTCCCATGATACTCACACCATAGATTAGGATCCCTCTGACTGAGATCGGATCTCATCGGACTCAGGAACCGTGCTTCCTCAATGTTCCTCATTGTCGATACCAGCTCCACCATGCTGACATTGAAATTATACTCGGATAGTCCGGGATAGGTGGAATCTCAGGAGCTTGATATCTCTTTGTCCTCCAATGACCTGTTATTCCAGCCGCAGTCAGTTCTCCTATAGGGAGTGAACCTATTCGCCGACCAAAAACCTCTGTCGTATCCTTCAACCCTTTCGTAAGGCAAAAATCGACCCTTAGAAGATCGTCGATCTGCGTCAAAATCATCCTTCGACTTATTCTTGTTCTTTTCTCGATCCTGGCCCTTGGTTGATGTTGGGAAACTGACCTGATCGTTTTCTATTCTTATCTTTGATTCGTAACGGCTATGGACATCTTCCCATGTAGGTTCCTGGAATTCGAGTAGGCTTTCTTTCAGTCTTCGGGAAGAGTCGGAGCTCCTAGGGTTCAACCCTTTAGTGAACGCCTCAGCCGCACATTCATCTGGCATGGCCAGTAGCAGCATCCTTTCCTTCTGAAACCTGGTCACGAACTCCCGTAACAATTCAGACTCTCTGTGCGCAATTCTGAATATGTCGGTATTTCGGGCTTGCACCTTCCTGGCCCCGACATGGGCCTTGATGAAAGAATTTGTGATCATCTCAAAGGAATCTATTGAGTGCTCGGGTAAAGGCGAATACCATGTCAAGGCACCCTTCGTGGGGGGTTTCCCCGAACTTCTTCAGTAGGACCGACTCAATCTCGTGCGGAGCTAAGTCGTTTCCTTTCACCGTTGTTGTATAGGTGGTCATGTGCTCCTGAGGATCCGAAGTTCCATCATGTTTTGGCATGTCTGCATATTGAACCGCATCGGGATTAACTCTGGCACGACGCTTGGTTTGAACAACAATTGAGTGTATTTCTTTGAGTCCGATCTCTTCAACACTGGCGGTGCGCCCAAAATTTGGTCCATTCGGGCATTTATTTCCCTCATAAACCGCATAAGCTCGATTTTAAAGGGATCATTACCGCCGGTCCCGGTCCCGTCAAAGCCTACCTCACCCCTTGAATTTTTGTTATCAAACCTTTGGGCTGTTTGATTCGTGGGAGCACCGGGAGGAGCTGGACCTCTTCCATCTGCGTTACGGGAAGCACCCGACAATGCTTGCCGCAATTTTTTCATGGCCTGGTCTTGCCGTGAGAGATGGACCATAATAGCCTTTTGTTGTTCTCTTAGGATCCTCACTGTTTTCGTAATGTGCCCATCTTCAGCATCGTCAGGATTTTCTCCCGTACATGTCGTGGATATTGCCCGCCATCAACCGGCGTGGCTACATCATCCTCGTTACGGGCATCACTAATCGAATCCCCGTGTTGAGGCAAATTTTCTTGGGCCTCAACTTTGTGTACGATGTTGTTATAGTTAGGTTCCATCTTTTACTATGTTTTTGCTAAGAAACAAAGAATCAAACATGTTAGTAATTAATAGATGCAAGGATTAACTCAACTACAAAACTGTCTAAGCCCTACAGTGGGCGCCAAACTGTTTACCCGTAAAATGGTACAGTTAAATTTATAACGTGGTTTATAGACAGGTGAATCGGTTTGATCCCAAAATAATAAATTGATTAAATAAAATGCAAGATTTAACGTTGAAATCGAGATAAGACAGCAAATAACTTAGTTCGGGGAGCAAGACTTCTGAAGACAACAACAAGAATATTGGTAGACAAAAAATAAAGTATTATTGAGCTTTGAATAGTGTGTAGCATAAATTTGTCAGAGTTTTCGTCCCTTATAATGGCTGTTGAAGTCACTATTTATAGCTACACCTAGGGAACAAGATCCTAGGATCAAGCCCCTCTTAAGTGACAATTATGGGGATTATTGATGAATATATAACGACAAGCTACGAATGCCAAATTTTGTGTAACGGATTGTGTATTTAATACTGAAAAATGTTCTTCATTGAGTGTCCTCGAGTGGCAAATATTTATTTGTCCTCGTTAACAATGTTCTCTTCGGGGTCTGCCCTGTGCCAACCGAAGCTGCTGTCCTCGTTCTCGGTTTTCACTTGCTTCGTCTTCCGTCTGTCTCCGCTTCCATGTGTCATTCTATTCTTTGAGTATTTAATAGGAACCGATTTTACCCTATACAATATATTGTATCTGGCTTGGAATTTTAGCTCCGCCTCCTCTGTAACAAGATCATTATTGCCCTTGATCCGGTAGCAGAAACTCGCTCCTGTAGCCATCCCATATTAGAAACCTTCTCATTTTCCAGAATTGCATTGGCATGGAACAATGTAGCTCTATATCCCACCACAATTTCCCTCAGTAACTTCTCTTCAACTCTAAATGATCGACAGTTAAAAGGTTCCTTCACAAGTTGTTAGAATTTCTACTTTTCCAGCGTGCCCGCGGCTTGGGGCTTGTATACACACATACTCAACTCTGTCCTAAACAGGCCAAAATGCTCATGCAATAACTTCCTTCCTTTTTCTGAAAGGCTCCACTCTGAATCCAGTAATATTACACGTGTTGATGCTGTCAAGCTAAATCCTTTGGCACAAATTGTACTTGACTGCCAGCAAGCATAATTTTCGTCGCTAGCTTCTTGAACTCATCCATCATCCTTAAACTCCTCGTTTATAAAGCTCGTATCAGTTATCGATCACCTTGAAGCACCAGCACTTCAATAACTTTCATCGTCAGGACTCAGGAGTTACGAAAGTAAGTAACTGGTAAAGTTGTTGTCACATGGCCAGGAGGTCACGGGTCAGTCGTGGAAACAATCTCTTATAAAAATATAGGATAAGATTGCTTACAATAGACTATTGTAGTCCAGGTCCTATCCTGGACCCCGTGCATAGCGAAAGTTTTATACACTGAAATGCCATTTCAGGAGTTTACGCTTCTTAATTGGGTTGTAGTATATTATCATTGGTCATTGCTACAACATCTGAAGTATAGCTCAATAAGGAGAACACCTGGTTGAAAAAGTATTATTTTTATCTTTTGCAGACAGTCCAAGACGTGCATGACATCCTAGTTGCACAGACAACCAGGGAATATCGAATGAACTACAAAATCATTGCTTAGCACCAGTATCAGTGAGTCACACACACCCAATTACGACTTCTTACAAGTAGGATTAAACCAAAGAGATCGGCGAGCACAGAGCTCCCCGGCCAAAAAGCATTTGGAGATGCCACTTCTTGTTTGTAATCCTATACAAGAAAGACCTCAAAATTAAGCCGCTATAGCAGGGTGTATCAAATGAGACCTTATCCATATGTTTCAAGATTTTGACATAGGAAAAATGGCTGAAAACTATTTCAGCGCAATCTCTTTATTGTTTGATGAAAATATGGTACTCTCACCTTGCAGGAATTGAAGGAATAAATCAGTAGAGAAATTTTTGTTGGACTTTAAAGTCATTGGGCTTTAAAGACAAGGAGTGTGAACTGGAAAATGGTGGGAAATAAAATGGAGGGAAATAAAAATTTGAATCAAGTGAGCTTTGTCATGAACTTTGTACCACATTGGTGAAAGACAACTACACTTGTGTGTATAAATATAGAATCACTTCTTAGAGCTCTTAAAAGGAGTTGAAGAGAATGAACCCTCGCGCCGTCGTCGTCGCTGGGCTTTGGATTTGGATTTGTTATTTTTGGACAAAAGTTCTTGAACAGACATCACACTGCCTATAAATTCCGAGGCATGGCTTCCTTTTCACTTACTGAAAAATCCAGAATTTCCTTCCGAAAAATACTGCATTCTACTTTGTAGTCTCTCTCTCAAATTCGTAAGTGTGATTTTGCTCCGTTATTTGAGTTCGTTGGTATCCTGCATTTTGTATTGCCACTGTTGCAGGAAGGTTTATTTCGTTTCATCCTGGGAGGATTTAATCCATTACCTTGGCAACTTGTGAGGGGGTTAAAATTCCTTAAGGACACACAAGNCGACAACAAGCTTAAGGAATTTTATTTAACGTTTCTGTGTTGAAATTTATATTGAACTGGTATCTATATTTTGTATACTGGTTTGGAGACTAAAGTCTTTGTGCTTTCTACTCCAAAAACTATTTTGTCTGGTTTAAAGTATATCAAAACTTTACCGGAATAATAAACGTACGGGTTTGAAGTATATAAAAACTTCACTATTGTTACGTGTTGTATGTTTGGTTTGGTATTCAGTTTGAAGATATCAAAACTTCACTGATTTAACAAAGTTCTGTTTGTTTCCAACTCTACAGAAACATGACGAATGAAAACCAAACTAATGGAATGTTGCTGGAACGGGTGCTTCATCGAGTGTTGTTGCTTCGTCAATACCAACACATACAATGGCACCGGCAGAAACATTCGAGAAATTTTCCGATATAGACTTCAAATGTTGGCAGATGAAGATGCTATTCTATCTAACTATACTAAGCCTGCAACGATTCATCAAAGAGGATGTTCCAGTTGTGGGAGAAGATACTCCTGAGGCTGAACGATTTGTGGTAATTGAAGCATGGAAACACTCTGATTTCCTATGCAGAAACTACATCTTAAGTTGTTTGGAGGATGGCTTGTATAAT
>ML333737.1:15037-40629 GCA_005239505.1 Nicotiana paniculata
TCATAGATTGCCATGCTCCAAAGAAAGAGTCACAAAAGAAGAAGAATCAAGAAAATGTGGTAGAAGTGGAAGACTTGTGTGCCATGTTGTCTAAATGCAACTTTGTAGGATATCCGTGAGAGTGGTGGATTGATTCTGGAGCCACTCGCCATATTTGTGCACACAAGGAACTATTTTCTTCTTATGCTCCCGCAGGACCCGACCAAACTCTTTTCATGGGAAATTCATCTACGGCCAAAATTGAGGGAGTTGGCAAGATTGCATTGAAGATGACATCCGGAAAAATTGTGACTTTAAATCAAGTTCTCCATGTTCCAGAAATTCGCAAGAATTTAGTATCTACAGCACTTCTTGTCAAAAATGGATTTAAGTGTGTATTTGTTTCCAATAGTGTTGTTTTAAGTAAGAATGATATGTATGTAGGCAAAGGTTACCTGAATGAGGGCCTTTTTAAGCTAAATGTAATAGCTATTCCTATCAATAAAGTTGAAGCTTCTTCTTACTTAGTTGAGTCAAACACTTTATGTCATGCGCACTTAGTCCACGTCAACTTCAAAACATTACGGAAAATGATTAATTTGGAAGTATGGACAAAATTTGATTGCATTAACTCAAAATGTCAAATCTGTGTGGAATCAAAGTATGCTAAGCATCTGTATAAGTATGTCAAAAGGAATTCAAGTCCTTTAGATTTAATTCACACAGATATTTGCGACATGAAGTCTACACCATCTCGCAATGGGAAAAAGTACTTCATCACTTTTATTGACGATAGTACGAGATATTGATATGTTTACCTACTTAGTAATAAAGATGAAGCAATTGATGCATTCAAGCAATGCAAGAAGGAAGTTGAAACATAACTTAACAAAAAGATCAAAATGATAAGAAGTGATAGGGGTGGCGAATATGAATCTCCTTTTGAACAAATATGTTTGGAAAATGGCATTATTCACCAAACAACTGCACCGTACTCTCTTCAATCTAATGGAATTGCGGAAAGAAAGAATCGAACATTAAAAGAGATGATGAATTCCTTGTTGATAAGTTCTGGTTTACCACAGAACTTGTGGGGGGAAGCTATACTTACAGCGAACCGAATAATCAACCGTGTACCCCACAGTAAAACATAGTCCATCCCATACGAAAAATGGAAAGGAAGGAAACCCAGCTTGAAATATTTCAAAGTGTGGAGGTGTTTAGATAAAGTACAGGTTCCTAAGACTAAAAGAGTGAAGATAGTATCAAAACGGTTGATTGTGTATTTATTGGATATGTAACCAATAGCAAGGCATATCATTTTCTGGTTCATAAATCAGAAAATCCTGAGATCCACGTTACTACGGTAATAGAATCAGATAATGCTGAATTCTTTGAAACTATTTATCCGTATAAAAAGGAAAGTGAATTGTCCTACCAAAAGTCAAAACGACATCGGGAGTAAATAACAGATGGTATCCCTAATGAGGAAAATCCGAGAAGAAGTAAACGTCAAAGGACATCTACTTCATTCGGTCCAGATTTTCTGACTTTCCTGCTAGAAAATAAGCCTCGAACCTTCAAGGAAGCAATGTCTTCCTCAGAAGCACAATATTGGAAAGAGGCTGTCAATAGTGAAATAAAATCCATATTGAGAAACCACACTTGGGAATTGGTTGATCTTCCTCCAAGTAACAAAACTTTGGATTCTAAATGGATTTTCAAGAAGAAAATGAAAGACGATGGTACTATTGAAAAATACAAGGCAAGACTTGTTGTCAAAGGATTTAGACAGAGAGAAGGTCTTGACTATTTTGACACATACTCGCCGGTAACGAGAATTNAGGATGTAAAAACAACCTTCTTATATGGTGATCTGGAGGAATAAATTTACATGAACCAAACTGAAGGATTTGTGGTTCCGGGAAAAGAAAAAAAGGTGTACCAACTTGTTAAGTTCCTTTACGGACTAAAACAAGCACCCAAGCAATGGCATGCGAAATTTGACCAAACAATGTTGTAAAATGGCTTTAAGATTAATGAATGTGATAAATGTGTTTACATTAACAACGTTCCAAATCATATAGTCATTGTTTGCTTATATGTTGATGATATGCTAATAATGAGCAAAGACATTGCCGACATTCAATCTATTAAGCGTATGCTTGATAGTAAGTTTGATATGAAAGACTTAGGAGTTGCCGATGTAATTCTAAGAATTAAAATCCAGAGGACTCCTCCGGGTCTGGCTTTGTCTCAATCACATTACGTGAAAATGGTACTTGAAAAATTCAAACACTTGGAATTTAGAAGTGCAAGAACTCCAATTGACTTAAACCATTATCTTGTAAAGAATAAAGGTAAAAGTACGTCTCAATTGGATTATGCTCGTGTACTGGGAAGCTTAATGTATATCATGAATTGTACACGTCCTGATATAGCTTGTGCAATAAGTAAACTTAGTCGATTCACAATTAATCCCAACAAACATCACCGGTTGGCAATGAAACGAGTTCTGGGATATTTGGAATATACCCAAGACTACGCCTTGCACTATAATAAATATCCTGCGGTTATCGAAGGATATAGTGATGCAAATTGGATAACCGGCTCAACAGAAACAAAGTCCACAAGTGGATATGTCTTTACTGTTGGCAGTGGAGCAGTATCTTGGAAGTCTTCCAAACAGACGTGCATCGCTCGCTCTACAATGGAATCAGAGTTTATAGCTTTAGATAAGGCCGGCGAAGAAGCTGAATGGCTTCAAAATTTCTTAGAAGATATTCCATTCTGGTCAAGACCTTTGGCTCCTATATACATACATTGTGATAGTGAGGCTGCAATAGGACGGGCAAGAAGCATTATGTATAACGGAAAGTCTCGTCATATACGACAAAGACATAAAACTGTTAGACAACTACTTTCTAGTGGAATTATCACTATTGATTATGTAAGATCAAAGGATAATGTGGCGGATCCGCTTACAAAAGGCTTAACTAGAGAGGGAGTTGAGAAATCATCTAAGGGAATGGGACTATGGCCGAGGACAAGTCATCATGGCGGTAACTCTACCTAGAATTTTGGATATTCCGAGATCTAGGTTCAAGGAGCTCAAACAAAGTTATGATTGACCGGTTCAACATTGTCAAAGAAATTTTTTTTTTTTGGTCCCTTCTAGTGATGAAGACAATGTATAGTAACAAGGATAGAACTTTACACGTTCTTTAATGATTACCTAAGTTTGATGTGGTGTCAATCTAAAGGATTACACGTTTAGGAATCACCTATGTAAGTGTGAAGTGAAGCCGCTTCAATGAGAATTCTGTAAGGCCAATTCTCTACGCACTTATAAAACCAGGTGGTGTTCATGGCTGAAACGAACACAACAATGAGAACCAAAAGACGGTTAAGGGTTGGTTGTGTGACATATGGTTGTCTAGGTATACACTAAAGTTCGACGGTTCAAAGATATCAAATCTACCGATTGACCGAGTATATCCGACATATGTTCACTACGGAAAGTTCAAAGGGAAACCTACTTATCCAGATGCAATTAATCTTTACTTGCAAATCACAAGGCTTTCATCTATGATCATTCTTGTTACATCCATTCCCATTCATGTGGGGGGTTGTTGGACTTTAAAGCCATTGGGCTTTAAAGACAAGGAGTGTGAATTGGAAAATGGTGGGAAATAAAATGGAGGAAATGAAAATTTGAATCAAGTGAGCTTTGTCATGAACTTTGTACCACATTGGTGAAAGACAACTACACTTGTGTGTATAGATATAGAATCACTTCTTAGAGCTCTTAAAAGGAGTTGAAGAGAATGAACCCTCACGTCGTCGTCGTCGTCGTCGCTCGGCTCGGCTTTGGCTTTGGATTTGGATTTGGATTTGTCAAATGATCGATCGATAAGATTATTTTTGGACAAAAGTTATTTAATTAATTATTTAAGAATTAATTAAGTGCCAGTTAGTTCATTAACGGAATTAACTGGAATGTATAATCCAAAACGTTGAACGCTGCCTTTCCCTTCTGAACAGACACCTCTTCCTGAACAGACATCACACTGCCTGTAAATTTCGAGGCATGGCTTCCTTTTCACTTACTGAAAAATCTAGAATTTCCTTCTGAAAAATGCTACATTCTACTTCGCAGTCTCTCTCTCAAATTCGTAAGTGTGATTTTGCTCCGTTCTTTGAGTTCGTTGGTATCCTGCATTTTGTATTGCCACTGTTGCAGGAAGGTTTATTCTGTTTCATCCCGGGAGGATTTAATTCATTGCCTTGGAAACTTGTGAGGGGGTTAAAATTCCTTAAGGACGCACAAGGAAATTGTGGACTCGGAATATTTCTTATCGTTTACAGATTTTCTGTATCTTCTAACAGTTTTCTAATTTCTGTTTTAACACAGTATCGACAACAATTTTCTGTGTATATCTTCTTATGTAATCAGTTTCTATACGATATTTATACACATAAAGAATGAAAGAGAAGAATATTCTTGAGCATTCTATTTGTACAATTGTTGCAATCTAATTGGCTCTTGCATAACCAACTAACCAACTAGAATAAAATAAAAGAAAAAGAAAATATGTACAAAGAATTATATGTATCTATGTGTGCAAGGAAAACTCCTAGAAGCTCCTCAATTCTTCTTGTGATCAAATGGCTAGGATTAAATCAAGTAATCTCAATCATATTATCTGATCAATGGCTAGTATTTGATCAAGACATCTTGAGTCCTATGACTTAGTTTTGTCCGAAGATAAGTCATCTTTGAACCTTACCTTCGAACCAGCCTCTTTCATATTGTATAGCTTATCAAATTCTTCATTCAAATCTGCAGCTTCTTCTTATTAAGTGTAGAACTACTATTACCAACCCCCCCCCCCCCCCCCACACACACACNCAATCCCCAACTTGCACAAGATGGAACAATGATGAGGACCCGAAATGGGCTTTGTAAATACATCGGCAATCTGAGAAATTGACGGAACAAACTGAAGAGAGATGACCCCAGCAAGATATTATTGACGCACAAAATGACAATCGAGGTCCACATGTTTGGTACGTTCGTGAAAAAATGGATTTTTCGCAATATGTATTGCCGCCTGAATGTCGGAATGAAGAGTTATTGGAAGAGAAAGAGTGACTGATAGATCCTCAAGAAATCGCACAAGCCAAGTGATCTCTGCCACCACTTGACGCATGGAGCGGTACTCTGCCTCCGCCGATGATAGAGACACTAAAGATTGTTTCTTTGATTTCTAAGAAACGGGAAAACCCCCTAGGGTCACAAAATACCCACTGATGGAACGATTGGAATCAGGGCATCGTCCCCAATCGTAATCACAAAAGGCAAGAAATTTGAAGGAGGGATCAGAGGAGAGAGAAATTCCCAGACCTGGATCAAGAAGCAGATATTTGAGGCATCGAATGGCTGCATCAAAGTGTGGTTGGCGAGGGGATTGCATGTATTGACTCAAATTTTGTACTGCGAAACTAAGGCCAGGACGAGAATGTATGAGATAATTAAGCTTGCCTAATAGCTTTTGATAGATAATCAGGTCAAATAGGAGAGCACCTTCATTCACACGAAGGTGACTGGAAGGGTCGAGAGGGGAAGAGACAGGCTTCATGTCCAGACATCCAAATTCAGACAAGAGGTCTAAGGTTAACTTCTTTTGATTTAGAATTAGTCCTTGAGGTTCTCTGATAATTTCCATGCCTAAAAAGTAATAAGCTTTCCCCAAATCATTTATTTTAAATTCAGAGTCAAGAAAATCCTTTAATGATGCAATTTCAGTAGGGTCATCACCTGTTAATAGGATGTCATCGACATACACAACAATGATAGGTGTTCTGCCCCCTGATTTCTTATAGAATAGAGAGTAGTCATTGAGAGAATGTGAGTACCCTTTTAAGTTTAGAGCAGCAGTGAGCCTTGCGTACCATTGACGAGATGCTTTTCGTAGACCATACAATGATTTCCTAAGTCTGCACACATGATTAGGAGAAGGAGGAGTGACACCAGTGGGGAATTTGATATAGAGACTTCCTCTTGCAAGTCAAAATGTAAGAACGCATTGTTCACATCTAGTTGAGAAATGTCCCAATTCTTCTTAACTGTCACAGCTATAAAACATCTGATTGTGGTCATTTTAACGACTGGTGAATATGTCTCATTAAAGTCAATTCATTTCCTTTGGATTTTACCTCTAATTACCAAACCTAGCTTTGAATATTTCAACTAAACGAACCTGTTTGTATTTCACTTTATAAACCCACTTGCAAGGTAATGCTTTTCTGTTCTTAGGTAACTCTACCATTTCCCATGTTTTGTTGGCTTTTAAGGCTGCAAGTTCTTTGTTCATTGCCTCTTGCCAACCAGGGTGTAAAGAAGCTTGGGAAAATGTAATAGGCTAAGAAATATAGGAAATAGAGTTTAAAAAGGACTGATTGGAGTGTGAAAGAGCAGAAAAGGAAATAATTGTGGGTGAAACAGAAGAATCAAAATAAGCAGGAGTGAGATCAGTAAAAATTACAAAATTACATATTTAGTCATTCAGGTAGGCTGGTTGGTGATGATTTATAGTTGATCTTATTAGTGTAGGAATAAGATTGGAAGTAGAAATATTCTGAATAGATGAACTTGGTGAAGGATATACAGATAAGTGTAAAGGTGACTTAGAGAAAGATGATTCAGAAACATTCTGAATAGATGAAATTGGAGTCCTGGACATAGGATACTTGGAGGAGAATGGTGAAATGGATTGTGGATGAGGTTGAGACTATTGAGAAAGAGACCTGGAATGATTAGGAGATATAAGTGAGGATGAAATAGAAGATGTGGTAGGATCTGTACAAGGAGAAGAAAAAGGGAATATAGAATCATAAAACACAACATCCCTAGAAACAAATACTTTATTTGTTTGCAAGTTCAATAGTTTTTACCCCTTTTTCCCAAATAGATATCCCATAAACACACATTTTATTGATCTAGGATCCACTCTTTGACCGGTGTAAGGGAAGCGTAGAAGCAAAACAAAGGCACCCAAAAACTCTAAGATTGTTATAGTTGGGTGGTTCTCCAAACAAAAGTTCATAGGGAGTCTTCATTTTGAGTATCCTAGATGGGAACCTATTTATTAGATATGTGGTTGTGAGTAAGCATTCCCCCCAAAATTGAATAGGTAATTGTGACTGGAAAAGTAATTCTCTGTAAGTGTCAAGAAGGTGTCTATGTTTTCTCTCAACAACTCCATTTTGTTGGGGAGAGGAAACACAAGAAGTCTGATGAATGATCTATTGTGAGGCAAGAAATTACGAGCTAGAGTGGCTGTGTCCCAGCTCAAGTGCATTTCCTGATCTTAGAATCTTAACCTTTGTTTGAAACTGTCTTTCAATCATAGCAAGAAATTATTTTAAGACAGTGAAAACATTAGATTTGGTACTAAGAAGAAAGGTGTATGTTGCTATGCTATAATCATCTACTATGGTTAAAAAAATATCTATAACCATCATAAGTATGTGTCTTGTATGGTCCCCACGTGTCTACATGTATAAGATCAAATATATGTTTTGAAGAAATTGTGCTAGAGGGAAAGGGTAATTTTGCTTGTCTAGGTTTTGCACATATTTCACAAGGTCTGACATTGGAAGACATAGAAGGGAAAGATATAGATCCAATATATTTCATATTAGAAAAGGGAATGTGACCCAATCTATTGTGCCAAACAGTTACAGCAGGAGAAATAGAACCTACAAACAAACTAGAACTAGAAACGGGTGCACTAGCACTTTGATTACAATGAAAATGGCTAACGGCCTTGATTTGATTAGAAACTGCTCCACAACACTTGACTGAACTTGAAATGACTGAATGGAAGACATAAATTCCATGATTGACTTTACCAAGCACCCCTGGCCTCTTCAGTGAAGGGGCCTGCAATGTAGCACCAATTGAGGAGAAAATTAGAAGTGAATTGAATTGTTTACACAACTTATGAACTGATAATAAATTGTAATGAAAACAAGGCACAAATAAAACATGTTGAAGTGTGAAACCAGGTAATATAGTGATTGATCCTGATTGAAACACTAAGACTCTAGATGAATTAGGTAAGCTGACATAGAGAGGTTTAGGGAGAAGTTTCACATCAAATAAAAGACTTAGATTAGAGGTCATGTGTTCTGAGGCACCAGAGTCCAATGTCCAAGAAATAAAATTCAAAGACACACTGATATAAGTCTTAGATGGTGTAGTAAAAGCTATTATACCGGCACAATTAGCAGTGACAATGTCTTCAGGAGTCTGTTCAGCCTGTGATCCAATTTGAACATTCTGAAGCAGCTGATACAAATTGTGAAATTGATCATGTGTCATTGGTTTATCCCCAGTGTTACCTGATCGTGCTCCAGTGTCTTCCATTGAGAGTGTTGCACTACTCTTAGCTGCAGGGGCAAACCTTTTAGGCTTGGTAAACTTAAAGTCTGCAGGGAATCCAATAAGACTGTAACAATTTGCTATGAAATGATTTTGTTTCTTGCAATAAGACCAGAATTGATTGTCTTTCTTTCCATCTGAGTTGTTCCTCCTCTCATTCATATGCTTTGGAGTTCCAAAGTGTTGCTTTGCAGCAAAAAATTCACCTTCTCCAGGATGATGAGATGTGGACTTCCCTTTGTTTCTCATCCCTAATGAGCAATGAATATGCATGGTTGACTGAAGGCAGAGGGGAGAGCATGAGAAAGTTTCTCCTTGGTCCAGCATAGGCCTCATTGAGTCCCATAAGGAACTCTATTTCTGCCATCTTGGTGTGACTTGTACAGCTTTTCCTTTCCCTCACAAGAACAATCATATGTACAGGTCTAACAAGCATCAAGACTGTCAGGTTCATCCCATAGCTTTTTTAACTTTGTGTAGTAACATGTTATGTCCAGACTGAGAAATTTCATTTTGTAGGTGATAAAGTTGAGGGCCATTGCTTTGGCCAAACCTCTCTTCAAGCTCTTGCCATATCTCTCTAGTTGTTTTTGAATAGAGTACACTTTCCGCAATCTCTCTTGAGAGAGAGTTCAGCAACCATGAGATGACCATGTCATTGCACCGCACCCAAGGCTTGAAGGAATCAGAGGATATTTTAGGTTGAAGAAAGGTTCCATCATCCGACTTTGTTTTGGATGATAATGCAATGAGAATACCCCTACGCCAACCTCCATAACCCTTCCCGTCAAAGATAAAATTCACCAGGATCATCCTAGGTGAATCAGAAAGGTGAAGGTAAAAAAGGTGAAATGAATCAAGGGGTGAAGTTGCAGCTGCAGTAACAGTGGTGAGCTGCGGGGATTTGATTGCATCAGAAGAAGTAGAGTGTTGAATTTCATCTCCCATCTTATCCCAAAATGAAGAAAAAAGATGAAAAGAGTAAAATAAAAAAAATTAGATCTTCCTAAAGCGTTGATACCATGATAATATATGGACATTGGGCCTAACTCAACCCCAAAAGCTAGCTCATGAGGTGAGAATTTCTCAAGCCATATAAGGAGACCAAGTCCCCCATCCCTTAGCCGATGTGGGAGACTCAACACCCCCTCACGCCCAGGCTTGCAACTGGAGCATGGACAATATAATATGGGGGCCCAACATTGGTGAAACAAAGAATTGGGATGGGTCCGGCTTTGATACCATGTAGGAATTGAAGGAATAAACAGTAGAGAAATTTTCTGTGTATATCTTCTTATGTAATCAGTTTCTGTACAATATTTATACACACAAAGAATGAAAGAGAAGAATATTCCTAAGCATTCTATTTGTACAATTGTTGCAATATAATTGGCTCTTGCATAACCAACTAACCAACTAGAATAAAATAAAGTAAAAAGAAAATATGTACAAAGAATTATCTGTATCTATGTGTGCAAGGAAAACTCCTAGAAGCTCCTCAATTCTTCTTGTGATCAAATGGCTAGGATTAAATCAAGTAATATCAATCATATTCTCTGATCAACGGTTAGGTTTTGATCAAGACATCTTGAGTCCTATGAATTAGTTTTGTCCAAAGATAAGTCATATTTGAACCTTACCTTCGAACCAGCCTCTTTCATATTGTATAGCTTGTCAAATTCTTCATTCAAATCGGCAGCTTCTTCTTCTTTCAGTGAAGAACTACTAGTACCAACACACCTAGGTTTCATCTTTAACATTATCTTGTGCCATCTTAGATATGAACAACATCAAACATGAAAGAAGTAATAAATGGTGGTGTACATAAACAAGTCAATGAAAGGAAGTACTGCATTGCAACAACGGGCGTGGAAACGTGACTCTCTCTTTTGAGAATTACGGCACAACAATCAGGGGCAGAGCCATCCCTTCAGATATAAATTCAGCTAACCCTAGTAACTTTTGTTTAAATCCTGTATTGTGGGGTCCATTCCATTTGTAATAGGCACGTGCCTATGATTACTTTGACCCCAAGTTTGGAAATGAATGGAGGAGAATTTAATCTCTCTTGTAGCATTCTTGGAGGCTACGTAATTTCTCCTATAAAATTAGAGCTCTTTCACTTCATTCAACAAGCAAAAAAGAGACAAAGAATGTGAGGAATACAGAGAGTGTGAGCGATATTGTAGTGAGGTCGGAATATCAAAAGAGGGTTATTTATTTTAAGTGTTATAGTGCTCTTTTGAAGTATTTTACTCAGGCCTACAAAGTGTAAATTTCCTTACCATAGTGATATCAGTTACACCTCTCGGGGTAGTGATTTTTTTCTTTATTCAGAAGAGTTTTTCACGTAAAAATCTTGGTGTCGTTATCACTCTTTTATTCTTGTTGATTACTGATAGTTTATACGAGTCCACCAAACTATTTAGAGACCTGGTCCTATATCAGTTTCCTCAGTGCTAACTACTGAGATAGTATGTAAATAAGACACAGGATTTTTACATGGAAAAAATTCCAACTCAAGGGGAAAAAACCACGACCTACACTGGTAGGATTTCAACTTCACTAACTTGTAACTACACTATTACAAGCTACTTTTTAATAACTCTATTACAAAGACTTCAACCACACTAACTTGTAATATACCTACTACAAGCCACTTTGTCACTCACTAGTTACAAAGACTTCAACCACACTAACTTGTAATATACCTACTACAAGCCACTTTGTCACTCACTAGTTACAAAGACTTCAACCTATGACTAACTCTAATCACAACACAAACTCAGCAGGTTTATGTTTTACAAAGGGTTTCCTAAAATAGAGCTTCTAAGAAAGCAAGATAGGAGTTACAATGAAGAACTAATACAAGATTACAACTCAACTAAGGACACATATAAACTCATAGTGGAACTGGTCCGTAGTGGAGTTGTCTTCTTGTTCTTGACACACTTGTGACTTCAATGCTAGATGATATCTTCAATGCTTGAGAGAATATCACTAAATGATCAAGTGAATATTTGTTGCCCTACTCCATGTTATTATACTTCAATGACATCACAAGGATGATGTCCATACTTGGTTGGTACAAGATTATTCCTAATAGGAAGTGACTGTTGCACTGTTTCTGTACTGTAACGCGCACAGTTGCAGGCAGTCACTTTCTGCAGTTACTTTCCAGCTGTAGAATTGACTTTGTACTCCTGTCAAGGAAACACCAAGGGATCAGGTCCCTGAATTGGTTCCTGTGTACCCGAAGTCACACTGCTCATATTATCTTAAGTCCATTGCTGAATAATTGTACCAAGTATGTATCAGGTCCTTTATCTGGTTCTAGACAAGGATTTTGTTAGATTATCAAAATATAAGACTGTAAAACCTTAAGCCCATCAATTTCTCCTTTTTGATGATGACAAACTTTTTAAATTGATAATTTTTTATAGAGCTTGACTTAGCCAGATAATGTACCAGTGACCTCAGATGTTCCCCCTGACTATATGCTTCCCCCTTAATCACCTGCTTCAATTTTCAAGTTTGCTTCGATATCTTCCCCCTTTTGGCATAATTAAAAATACACAAGCAGGCAAAAAGGCATAAAGAAGTATAACACGGCTAACTCATGCCACATGTGTGCACACAACATGATAAAAAAGAGAAGCCGAAGGAAAACAAGCATTGTACTAACAAAAAGAGAGTTGTTTCATTGATAATAATTTAAAAAGCAGGAGTCTTTGCTATTACCGCAAAGACTAACTTGGACTGATTCAACGGGAGCAGTAACAGCGAGATCCAGCATACCATCAAAACACAAAAAAAAAGCCACATGCATCAAAACACAAGATAACTGGTCACTGAGAGGATCCTAGGGGGCATTAGAAGAGGAAGGTTTGGAGGAGGAGGCAACAACGGTTTTGAGAACCAGGTCCATGCGGGCATTAGCAGACATCTGTTCCTCAAGTAGTTTCTCCCTCATGTTCTCCACTTGTTGACGAAGCTCAGCATTTTCCTTAGTCAAGCGAGCAACTTCTTCATTGGAAGAGTTTACAGACCTAGATGCTCCAACAACTTGACTGAGTTGAGTTTCCAGTATGGCATTCCGAGCCTTCAACCTTCTGATTTCTTCAGTAGCGGCATTTTGATCATTGATCAGCTGAGAA
Source organism: Nicotiana paniculata (assembly GCA_005239505.1). NCBI lineage: Eukaryota > Viridiplantae > Streptophyta > Magnoliopsida > Solanales > Solanaceae > Nicotiana > Nicotiana paniculata. The sequence continues at coordinate 27,623 of ML333737.1, forward strand.
ATTGTCGAAGTACTTCTCGTAACCTTTTCTACGCACTCACATTCTTACAGAGTTGTTTTGGATAAGGTTTGCTTACGGTTCCTACTCTTGGATTTTCCAAAGGTACTTTGAAGAATTGGAATACCCGTGTGAGGAGAAATCGATATGGAAGCCCATGATTTCCATCCTAAAATTTCGCCACCTTCTGCATGTGTTCTATCATAATTGCCGGCAAATTTATGGTTTTGAACTCATCAAGAGCCTCCATGAGGTACATATCAGACTTGGAAGTTATAGACCTCCTCTAAGCAGGGTAGAAGAACTTTGTTGACCAATTCAAAGAGGATCTGATACACAGGAAGCAGATCCTTCTTGTGCACCCGTTCCCCCATGCTGGATAGACTTCTCCTTCACAATATTGCATCTAAAGTTGGCTCCACAAGCACCTTTGACTGAGGTCATACCTTCACACGGAACTTGGATAATTTTTCCTAACACAGAAGCATCAAGCAACATATCAACTTCATTTACTAGCACACAAATCTAGTCCCCTGTAATAGTAAAGAGGGTTGCATAGAAGTTCTTCACCTCATCTTCATATAACTTAGGCACATCCTCTTTAAATAGATAACCCATTTGTTTAAATTCAACCATCTCCAAAACTCTTCACAGATTTTCCACTTTGTCTTTCAACAGCTTCCTTGGAAGCACCAACCATAGACTTTTGTACCTTCGTAGACCTTTTCACTAAGGAACTAGGTTCCTCTACATCATCCTCATCAACTTCAACCACTGGAATGTTCTTATCAACTAAAACTTCTCCTTGTTTCATCAATCTCTTCTTCCTTTTCTTACTGCTTCCTTTACTTTTCTGCAAGGCAGTCTCTAAAGCCTCCTTCTGCAACCTAGTGGTTGTTCGCTTGGAAGAGGACTCAGGAGTGACTGTTGGCTTTCTTATCTTGAACCGAGCACTAAGAACCATGTCATCCTCGTCAAATGGTACCTCAATAGGTGGAATGGACTCCAATGGCTTAGTGCGGAAACCAGGCTCCTGACTTGTTTCCTTAGGAGGAGACACAGAATCTTCATCAGGTCTTTCGGAGGCTTTTTCATGAACCGGAGATTCAAAGAGTACCATGGTTCCTTCATCCCCCAAAAATGGAGTTTCTTACCCCTGAGATTCAGGCATAAGAGAGGGTCCTTCACTCGTAAGGCTTTCAGCAACGATAGCCATGATATTTTCTGTTGCTTCCTTTTTCTAGGAATCCATGGGAGTCACTGAGTTCATGATGGAGGTGTTCAAGTACTGATCAGGATCTTCCTCAGAAATCCCTGAGTCTTGAGGGGTTACCCCTTCCAGTTCCCCCTTGTTTTGATCATAAGGAGGAGGAGAAATAGGGTTAGCATCAGGGACGTCGGGATACTCGCCACTGGGGAGAGAGACAGTGCTGGACGGAGGTATAAGGGAGACAGGATATGAAGAAGAAATGGGTGTGGACACATTGGTATCTGGGGTAGTAGAGGAGAGATTTTTCGGTGGTGACGTTAAGGTAGTTGAGGGGGTGATAACAGCGTTGTTGACAAGAGTGGGGGGAGATTGTTCATCAGCCATGGTGAAGGAAGGGTTTGAGAGTTCTGAGAGAATGCAGATATACAATGAGAGGTGAGTGTTCAGAACTCTGGAAGTGAGAGGGTTTATTGGAGGGAGGAGTTAATGATAAGAAGGGAGAAGGAACTGGTTCAAAAGGGTTTTTGAAATGGCGGCAGGTTTGTGGAAATACGTAACGTGCAGTAAAGGTGAAAGGATTTGAAAGATAGGACGTGATATATAGGTTTTGAAAAGTCAGATTATGTGGCAGTTGAATTAATTTTATTGTCTTTTGAGATATACATGAGAAAAACACAGTACTACTAACCTGTGGTACAGGAACCGAGTTCCTGACCTTTTTTTGTCAAAAAGATTTTTGCAACTCTCTTTTGTAGCTTAACACTGTACCGTTAGCTTCTATAATCATCATGCGTGTCTACCTGCAATGGTATAGATATGAGTTAGACTTGGTTAGAAAACACTTTAGCTAATTTTACCTGAGTGTGACTTTCATAGCCACAGGAGAAGAATCAGGTTCTCAATTAGATTTGATTAAACCCAGTGCCATCATATTCCTCTCAAAGTGTTCCCTTCTTAGAGATTTGTTAAAGATATCTGCAATTTGATCTCCAGTGCCGCAGAACCTCATACAGATAAGCCCCTTTTCCACGTTGTCTCTGAGAAAATGATGTTGAACATCAATGTGCTTGGTTCTCTTGTGCTGAACTGGGTTCTTTGCCATGTTGAGAGCACTGGTGTTATCACATAGAAGTGGTACACAATGAATGTATACTCCAAAGTCCTCCAATTGCTGTTTGATCCACAGTAGCTGAGCACAACATGAAGCTGCAGCAACATATTCTGCTTCAGCTGTTGAGAGAGCTACTGAGTTTTGCTTCCTTGTACCCCATGAGATTAAACATGATCCTAGGAAATGAGCCATTCCAGATGTGATTTTCCTGTCCACCAGGTAACTTGCATAGTCAGCATCAGTATAGACCATGAGATTAAAATTGTCACTTGAGGGATAATACAGAACTAGGTCCTGTGTGCCCTTGAGGTATCTCAAGATTCTCTTAGCAGCCTTTAGGTGAGATTCCTTAGGATTTGATTTGAATCTTGCACACATACCTACACTAAACACAATGTTTGGCCTGCTGGCAGTAAGATAGAGCAGGGATTCAATGATTCCTCGATACATTGTTTGGTTCACAGGTGATCCAGAATCATCCATGTCCAGCTTAGTAGCAGCAGCAATAGGGGTATCGATCACCTTTGATGCTTCCATATCAGACCTCTTCAGAAGTTCTTTGATGTATTTCTACTGACTTACACATGCTCCCCTTGTGGACTGCTTTACTTGAAGACCCAGGAAGAAGTTCAGTTCCCCCATAATACTCATTTCAAACTCACTTCCCATGAGTTTAGAGAATTCTTCACACAGTGAATCTGTCGTTGCCCCAAATATGATGTCATCCACATAAACCTGAACGATGAGAAGGTTCCTTCCCCATTTCTTCAAAAATAGAGTGTTGTCAATCTTTCCTCTTATGAAACCATTTTCCAAGATAAACTTGGATAGCCTCTCATACCAGGCTCGAGGGGCCTGCTTCAATCCGTAGAGTGCTTTATCTAATTTGCACACATACTCAGAATGTTCATGACATTCAAAGCCTGGAGGTTGCTTGACATAAACTTCTTCCTTAAGAAAACCATTCAAAAAGGCACTTTTCACATCCATTTGGAACGGGCTGAGTTCCATATGGTATGCAAAGGTAATGAGGATCCTAATGGCTTCCATGCGAGCAACTGGGGCAAAGGTCTCGTCATAATCAATCCTTTCCTCCTGATTGTAGCCTTGAACAACAAGCCATGTTTTGTTCCTTGTAGTGTTTCCATGTTCATCCAGCTTGTTCCTGAATACCCACCTGGTCCCTATGATGGTTCTATCTGAGGGTCTAGGTACCAGGTGCCATACCTTGTTTATTTCGAATTGATGCAGCTCCTCTTGCATAGTCGTGATCCAGTCTGTATCTTTCAAGGCTTCCTTGATATTTTTGGGTTCTATTGGGATAGAAAGGCTGAGAAGGCTAGGGAATTTTTGTTTTTTATCTTTTCTAGACTCCTGAATCAAGTGGGTGATTATATTATCAAGTGCATGGGAGCTTTCCAATTTGAGACTGGAGTCTGATTGGTAGAGGAACTGGGTAAATCAGAGTGGTTCCCCTGCGCTCCTCGTTCTGCTACCTATGGAGTGCTTTGAACTGCATCTACAACTTTTTCTTCAGCTTCAGTGACAGTTATTTGGGTACCAGGTTCCTCTTGAGAAGTGGAAGAGGAGGTTGCATTGTTTTCACCTACTTCCTTCATCTGACTCATCATATCAGCTTTACCATTTGAAACAGCAGTGATCTCCCCAGGAATCAATAGTGGTTCATGGTCTTGATCGTCCCTTCTTCTTCCCTTGTCAGAAGAGGGTGTCTCATTGAATATCACATGAACACTTTCTTCCACACATTGAGTCCTCTTGTTGTAGACTTTGTAAGCTTTGCTTGAGAGGAGTATCCCAGAAAGATTCCTTCATCTCTTTTTGCATCAAACTTCCCAAGCTGATTTTTTCTGTTGTTTAGGACATAACATTTGCATCCAAAGGTTCTCATATGATTTATCTTTGGCTTTCTTCCATTGAGTAGCTCATAAGGAGTTTTATTCAGGATAGATCTGATCATGCACCTGTTCACCAAGTAGCATGCAGTGTTAATTGCCTCTGCCCAGAAATTTTTGGCAATTCTACTGTCAATAAGCATTGTCCGTGCCATGTTTTCTAGAGTTCTGTTCTTCCTTTCGACGATTCCATTTTGTTGTGGAGTCCTTGGGGATGAGAAGTTGTGAGTAATCCCGTTTTCATTGCAAAACTCATCAAACTTGGCATTGTCGAATTATGTCCCATGGTTAGATTTGATGCAGGCTGCCTTCAGTTCCATCTTCACTTGGATTTTCTTGACAAAGGCCACAAATACTTCGAAAGTCTCATCTTTTTATTTTAATAAATAGTGTCCAAGTGAACCTTGATAGTCATCTACAATTACAAGGATATATCTCTTTCCACCTCTGTTTGGTACGCTCATAGGACCACATAGATCCATATGAAGGGGTTCGAGTGGTTTTGATGTGCTAACATCCTTCTTTGTCTTAAAGGATGATTTCACGTGTTTTCTCCTAGCACATGCATCACACACCCTGTGCTCCTTCAACCTTGAATTTGGAATACCATGAACCAGGTCCTTCTGTATCAGTTTATTCAGAAGGGAAAAGCTTGCATTCCCCAATATTCTATGCCACAGTTCTGCGTCATCATCAACTGCCTTCAGGCAGCTCATATCAGCAGCTTGCAGAGATTCAAAATCAGCAATGTAGATGTTCTTGTATCTTTTGGCTACTAAAACCACTTCACCAGTTACCAGACTAGTAACTATGCATACTTTCGACAAGAACTCTACTTTGTACCCTTTATCATAGATTTGAGAGACACTAAAGAGACTGTACTTCAGACCATCCACATAGTACACGTTCTGAATTGAGTGTGAAAGAGATTTTCCAACCTTTCCAACACCGAGAATGTACCCTTTTTTTCATTTCCAAAGGATACATTCCCTCCTTGCAGGGCTTTTAGTGAGAGGAAATCCATGGTGTTCCCAGTCATGTGTTTCGAGCCACTGTCCATGATCCATTGTAGTCTGCATCCTCTCACTGTTCCCTGCACATATGAGTCAAGGGTTATATTGAGGAACCGAAACTAGTTTGGGTCCCTTGTAATGAGAAAAAGGGTGAATAAGAGTTTTTCTAGTCCATGCAAGTAAAACACGATTTTTGCAAGTGGCACCTGGTCCCTTTTAAGTAATCACTTTTTCAGCAAACACTTTGTCTTTCTGAAAAGATTGAACCCTGGCCTGGCCATTTTCCTTGAAGTGCCCATTGTTCCCACAGTGGGTACAAAGCCAGTTGTCAGGTACAGTGACGTACTTGTTGTGAGGGTTGTAAGGATTTTTCTCCTTTTGGAACCCTATTCCCTGCCTGTTTCCACCATTATTGAAGTACATGGCAGTAACAGCATCTGAGGACCAGGTCCACTTAAGAGATTTCTCAAGATCATTTTTTACTTTCTCCAATTCTGCTTGAAGTTGCCTACTTTTCTCAAGTTCACCACATAGACTAGTTTTCACATCATTTAATTCTTTTTCAAGTTTAATGTGTGCCGCACTAGCTACTTCCTTCCCTTTGTCAATTCTTACAGGCCTATGTTCTGATTTAAGTCCCTCAATTGTTTCCTTTAGGTCTGCAATTACCATAAAAAAATCATCTCTATTTTGCTCAGTAGCTGCTACCTTTTCTACTAGGGTATTCTTTTCTTTGCTAAGATTTTCTACGGTTTCCTTTAAGTCAACAACCACTACCATAAGGTTATCTCTCTCATTTTCTACATTATTGATCTTTCTAGTTAGAGCTTCCTTTTCCTTTTCAAGATTATCTATGGTTTCCTTTAAATCAACCACACATACCACCAGATCATCTCTAGATTGTTCAGCATCTCCTAACTCTATGGTCAAGGCATCCTTATCATTAATGAGACTGTAATATGTATCAATTAAAACATTGGCTAATGACATCAGTTTCTTAGAAGAGTAGGACTTCAGATTTCTCTAACATCCCTGAAGTTTACCTCATCACTGTCATCATCTTCATCACCATCAGACTGAGCCATCAATGCAAATAATGAATATCATATTCCCTTGCTTCATTTTCCACTGCCATTATGGAGTTGTTCCCTGCATCTATTTCTCTTTTGATTCATTGGAGGAGTCTCCCCATGCAGCAAGGGCTTGCTTCACAACATTGTCAGCTGCACTTTTTCTGTTGAAGCGTTTGTCAGGAACCAGGTTCCTTTTTGCTACTTCTCAGAGTTGTGTTTGTAGTGTTCCTGCTTCAAGAGTGGGCAGTCTTTGATGAAGTGCCCTGGCTTTCCGCATTTGTGCCAGAGATCATAATTCCTTAGTTTACTGGAGTTGCCTCTCTTTGGTATACCACCATTTCTTCGAACCATCTTTTGAAATCTTTTAGTGAGACAGACCATGTCACTATCTTCCTCACTTGAGTCATTGTTTTCAGCCTTGAGTACCAGGTTCTTCTCCTTCTTTGATTCTCTTCTTTCACTGTCTTTCTTTCTCTTCATCTCGTATGTCTTCAGATTTCCAATGAGCTCATCCATGGTTAGAGTTTGTAGATCTTTGGCTTCAGTTATGACGTTCACCTTACTCTCCCATGAGCTGGGTAAAATGCTGAGAACCTTCCTCACAAGCTTATTTCTAGGAATGATTTCTCCAAGTGAGTGTAGCTCATTTATAATAGATGTGAATCTTGTGTGCATATATTGTATAGACTCATCATCTTTCATCCTGAAAAGCTCATACTCGGTAGTGAGCATGCCGATCTTGGACTGTTTAACCTGAGTGGTTCCTTCATGTGCCGTTTGCAATGCTTCCCATATCTCCTTGGCAGAAAGCTGAGATTCTATTGTATTCATCAGGTCCTATGCCACATACCAAGATCTTTTTAGCGCGAAAGTTCTTCTCAACAACTTTTATGTCAATGTCGTTGTATTCCTTCATATTTTTCAGCATCATCACTTCAGATTCTCCCACCTTCTTTACTGGAACATGTGGACCATCACAAATGACATCTCATAGCTCGAAGTCTTCCGCCATTATAAAATCATGCATACGAGTCTTCCACCAGTCGTAGTACTGACCATTGAATCTATGAGGCATGTAGGTTGATTGTCCTTCCTCAAAGTTTAGTGGAGCAACCATTGAGATCCTTTCTAATTGTTAACCTTTTAGAAAGAACCTGCTCTGATTCCAATTTATTATTTATACGAGTCTACCAAACTGTATAGAGACCTGGTCCTATATCAGTTCCCTCAGTGCTAACTACTAAGACAGTATGTAAATAAGACACATGATTTTACGTGGAAAAATTTTCAACTCAAGGGGACAAAAATCACGACCTACACTGGTAGGATTTCAACTTCACTAACTTGTAACTACACTATTACAAGCTACTCGTAATAACTCTATTACAAAGACTTCAACCTCACTAACTTGTAATAAACCTACTACAAACAACTTTGTCATTCACTAGTTACAAAGACTCCAACCTATGACTGACTCTAGTCACAACACAAACTCAGTGGGTTTATGGTTTACAAAGAGTTTTCTAAAACAGAGCTTCTAAGAAAGCAAGATAGGAGTTACAATGAAGAAATACTACAAGATTACAACCCAACTAAGGACACACATAAACTCAAAGTGGAACTGGTCCGTAGTGGAGTTGTCTTCTTGTTCTTGACACACTTGTAACTTCAATGCTAGATGACATCTTCAATGCTTGAGAGAATATCACTTAATGCTCAAGTGAATATTTGTTTTCCTACTCCATGTTATTATACTTCAATGACATCACAAGGATGATGTTCATACTTGGTTGGTATAAGGCTCTTCCCAATGGAAAGTGACTGTTGCATTGCTTCTGCACTGTAGTGTGCACAATTGCAAGCAGTCACTTTCTGCAGTTACTTTCCAGCTGTAGAATTGACTTTGTACTCCTGTCAAGGAAACACCAAGGGATCAGGTCCCTGAATTGGTTCCTGTGTATCCGAAGTCACATTGCTCATATTATCTTAAGTCCATTGCTGAATAATTGTACCAAGTATGCATCAGGCCCTTTATCTGGTTCTAGACAAGGAGTTTGTTAGATCATCAAAATATAGTAAAAATTGCTCGGGGCACCCTATTTGGTCGCCCCTATTTAACCTATACCCACTTTTTTTAAAAACTTTTAACTTGTACCCACTTTTTAAATAACTTCAGATCCCATTTCTTTCGCTGAGCTGAAGTTTTCACCAGTTAAGCTGAAGTTCGCCAGTTATAAAGACAAAACTTCAGCATACGGGGCTGAAGTTCACCAGTTACAAAGACAAAACTTTAGCTCTAGAGCTGAAGTTTCTCAAATTATAAAGACAACAACTTCAGCATACGGGGCTGAAGTTCCCCAGTTACAAAGACAAAACTTTAGCTCTAGAGCTGAAGTTTCTCAAATTATAAAGACAACAACTTCAGCATACGGGGCTGAAGTTCCCCAGTTACAAAGACAAAACTTCAGCTCTAGAGAACTTCATCCCCATATGCTGAAGTTCCCCATTTACAAAAAAACAAAACTTCAGCTCTAGAGCTGAAGTTCGTATGCTGAAGTTTTTGTCTTTATAACTGTGGAGCTTCAGTCCCGTATGCTGAAGTTCCCCATTTACAAAAATAAAAACTTCAGCTCTAAAACTGGAAAACTTCAACCCTGTATGCTGAATTTTTTGTCTTTATAACTGGAAAACTTCAGCCCCGTATGCTGAAGTTCCCCATTTACAAAGACAAAAACTTTAGCTTTAGAGCTGAAGTTCCCCATTTACTAGAACTGAAAAACTGAAGTTCGCAAGCTACTCCAGGCCCGTCTATTAGAATGCTAAAATTTTGCGTGATTGTCTTTGCCACTTCAGCCCCGCATGCTGAAATTATGCGCAAAAGCGGGTACGGAGACAATTTTTACAAAACGAGTATAAATTAAAACGTAGCACAAAAAATGAATACGAATGCAAAAGCCCCCAAAATATAAGACTGTAAAATCTTAAACCCATCAATTACCGCATCTCAATGCTACATTATTATTCCACTTCTATTATCATAATTATTATTACTGTTAGCAATATACTTTTATTACCGTAAATATTATTACTGTAGATATTTATTCCCAACAGTATTTATCTTTAAATAAATTATTGAATAATTTACAAATTATCTAATTTAAAACCCACTAACTCAAAAAAATTAGAATACTGAACCCTAAATTTCTGACTCCACCTCTAGCACCAATGCTTTGCTAGAATGTGACTTCTCATTATGTACAATCTCATATACAACCTTATTGTACGACAAACTTACACCAAAGATCAAACTTGCCTCAGCATAAGGCAAACAAATCAGACAAGACCATAACAGTAAGAGGAAGAACATAACGAAATTCGCAGCTCAATCATAGAACTCAAACTCAACCACTAGTAAGTATTTTGAAGGCAAGAACCTATGGTAACACAGAACACAAGCATAAAACATGAACTTCATATTAGTACATGACTATTACAGAAATATGATTTTCTCTTTTATTATCATCATAGGAGCACCAACACCTTGCAAATGTTAGCAAACTAGCTACTCAATGTTTATAACTGTACAGCAAAAAAAATTTGTTTGATAAAAGAGCAGCTGAATTCTCTGATCCAAAAACTTAACAAGAATCAGCTATCCTTTGGGCCATGGTTCCTCCAGGGGGGAGGGGGAAGAAGAAGAAGACTATCTTCCTAAGTTGTCCTATTTTTTTTCCTTTCCCTAGAATCAAAAAAAAAAACCTTGCTCAATTAACATGGTAAACATTCAAAACTATGACCATTGCATAAATCCAGCAATCAACCAACAGTATTAAATCCATCTGCGCAAAGCAGCAGTACATCATCTTGTTAGCCTGCGCGCTAGCGCTCAGTAGAGCTCACCATAGTCATTACCAAACTACCAATTTTTTATTAGAAATCAAGGAAACCCAAGTCATCCAAACTGAAGTTGTAATCTTCTTGCCGCCCTGGCTTTAAAAAATCAAAATCATAAACATCCACAATAGGTGCTTGCTGCTGCATTTGCTGCAAATCTTCCAATGTCTTACAATCTGTATTTTGCAACTGATATGACAGATTCGAAAAGTGATTGTTGTCATATGCAGCACTCTGCATTCGATACGAAGGATCACAGACATACTGATCTTGATTGCCAGGAACAGAACCAGAAACTTGGTTGGGAGCCGAGGTATCCAGTGGAGTCGAATCTAACACGCCTAATAGCTCATCCACATCAAACATCTCATCATCCCAACAGAAGTTCTCAACATTATTATCTTGTCCACTCTTCATTGAATCGTAATCAAGGGCGATCGGCTCTTCTTTAATTTCAACAGTCTCGCAATTACCCAACACCCCCTTAGCCTCGTCTTTCGCTTCCTCTTTCATTGAGCTCAAAGGTGTTCCAGCTTCATAAAAAACACTCCTCGCGCCATCACTTCTCGATTCACTTTCGCGATCTTCAAATTTAAAGTTAGGAGTGTTGGTCTCAGTGAGACTTGACGCTGTCGTAGAATCAGACTGAGACATTGTAGGCAACGAGGAATCATCCTTAGAAGACTCATTCGACGAAGGATAATTCGGAAGATTAAGCCTAGCACAAGGACCATACATTGCTCTAGCAGCTTCATCATAAGCAAGAGCACCCTCAATTGCAGTATCAAAAGTACCTAACCAAAGCCTTCTCCCTCTATGCGGTTCCCGAATCTCGGCAACCCATTTACCCCATGTCCTTTGCCTAACACCTCTGTATTTACATCGCCCGTTTTCAGGTCCTCCTTTACCTCTCATACATCCTTTCTTTGATCCTTTAGCAGGAACTTCACGCACAGGCTTTTTCCCATCATCACTAGACTCTAGCTTCTCATTGACCTCTTTCCACTTTGCTAGTGTCTCTGCTACATTCTTTGGTGCATCTTTTCTACTCCTCGATTTCCTCTTTCTTGTATAATCCAATGGTAAAGACATCATATTTGAAGCTTGATCAAGTATAGCCATAATTCTGTTGCTGTAAATGAAAAAGAAAATAACTGTCAGATACGTAATATATATATATATATATATATATAGACAAGTAAAAATAACCTGCCTTTAATATAAAATTACTTCCTTCCTCAGCAAGGAACCCAAAAAATAAAAATAACAGCTTTCCTTCGCGACCAAGAAAACCAGTTGCACTCGGCCAAAAACAAAAATTTCGCAGTATTACAGATCAACATGAAAAATCAAACAATGGTCCAAAATTACACCAGTTTATTTAGCCCTATTCACGAATACTATATTTCTATCACTTCTATCAAGTGTCAGCTATCAGAGAATATCCACGAACGCTCAAAATTTTAGCAAAAAGGAAAAAATTCAAAATTTTTATACGAATCCAAAAGTTTTAACTCAGACCTTGTATATCTATTAAAAAATTCATCTGAATATGTAATATTAAAAAAAAAAACTCAAAACCCAGTTACTAGCATTTTAAATCGTTGTAGTCCTAAATTCCTTCAAATTCTAAATCTGCCTCTAACACGATGAACATATTAACCAAAGATGACAAATTGTGATTTGATACAGGTATATATAAAGGATAATAATCAACCTACCTTGAAATATTATCAGAAAGCTGCACCAAATTCACCTTCTTTTGCAGAATCTCAACAATCGATCAATGCGCTCGCTTCACAAAACCTTCGGTTTTTTTACTTTTCTTCTGCTTTTTATGGAAATTAATCAGAATTGGGAAATAGATCAGAATAGTTTGGTTTGATTTAATAATATTTTTGAGAGTGATTTTTTCTTGGACAATTTTCTTACACGAAGAGAATCAGAAAACCAAGGGAGAGGGGATTCTAAAGGAGTATTTATAGACTTCACCAGATATTTTTAAATTGAGTTTTTCTTTTTATTTTTAAAATTAAATATCTAGTGTTTGTAAAAGCGGTGACGTGGCAAGCTTTTGATTAAGTCGTGGCTCTTTGACTACCGCGGGGATATGACACGTGGCAGGAGAAAGTTCACGAACTTCTCGGTTTCCCCTTTTCTTTGTGCTGAAGAAATCCTGTTTTGCTTTATATAATTAACCTTAACGTTGACATATATTTTAATTATGCCATTGGATTCGAGATTGATCTGATTTCTTCACTAGAGGGGTTTCAGAGACTGCTGCCAACTTCGAGGAGCCAACCATTCAAAGCTAGGCACAAGTTAGTGGCTAATCAAATTGACATATTTAAAGGCTTATTTGTCACAAATATTATTAGTAGTGCAAAATTAAAAAACGAGGTAAACTTTTTTATTGAAAAATATCATTATAACGTATCTGAAAGGGAGCCTTAGTGTAATTAGTGTCATATGATTAAGAGATTACAGATTCGAACTAAGGGTAGCAAGTGGGTCGGTTCGAGATTGAAACCTGCCCGAATCCGCAAGCTTAGTGGGTCGTGACCGGTATGACCGCTTGAGGCGGGCTTGGGCCGGTCTCGTGGGCCGATTCTTGATTAGGAACTATTAGGACCGGGGCCGTTTGGCCCGCCAAGGGATCGGGACCGCACCGGTCCCTTGGGCGGGCCCAACGGTAATTTCTTTTTAAAAAACTAGTCGTTTGGTTATTTTAAAAAAGAGTTGTTGGGCTTCATTAAATACTAGTTGGCTATTTAGAAAATAGCCATTTAAACCCCC
>ML333740.1:0-13770 GCA_005239505.1 Nicotiana paniculata
AGCTTCAACCTCAATAAGGCGAGATTTCAAATGAAGGATCTCCGCATCCTTGATCTCACCATCGTGCACAAGCGTCCTGACCTTGATATTTACATGCAGTTTCCTAGATAAACCAGGTTCATCCTCAGGAATATTAACAGTGTAGTCACAGGTCATCAACGTATTCTTCCCAAAGTAGTCCTTAGCAGTAGCCATTTCAGCATTCTTCACTGGAACCTTGAAGTGAGCAAGCACAACAGTCAGGATAAACCCATAAGGTATAGAATGTGCCTTGGTTCCATTCACAACCCTGTCCAAGAGCTGGATGATGAAGGCAGACCAATTAATCTATTTAACCATGTACAAACACTCCATGAGCATGAGATCCATGTAGCTGGTAATGTGCCTTCGTAGAAAACATTTTATCACAAACTCGAAGAAGAGTTTGTGCTGAGGCCTCATCTCACTCTTAAACACAGCTCTGGGCTCCAATTCTTGCTCATTCTCACAGAAGGACCTTGTGATTTGAAGAGATGAGGGAAAATCATCCAGATTAGGCCACCTTTGTCTTGTGTAATCATCATAACCCTCAGAAGGGATATGCAGTATCTTTCCCAACTCCTTTGCATCAAACAAAATCTCAACCCCTTGAACCTTGGAGGATACTCTCCCATCTTTGACAACTGTGTTGGACATAAATTCAACCAACTCATTCCTAGCCAGTCTTCCCTCAAGGTGAAGAATCATGTCCTTCCACCCTTGCACATCTAAGGTATCCAACAGAAAAATCATCCCTGACTCCTCAAGCTCTCTAAACAGCTTTCCTTTAAAGATATTACGCTTACCAAACATTGTGAGTTTGTCAGTATCCTCACCAGACACTTCCTCCTCTTCTCCACTCCATTCCTCATCATCAACAATATTTACTTTCTTTGATGCAGACTTGGTCCTCTTTGCAACTGTTGAGGGTGTGGCAGACATAGATGCTGACTTCTTGGGAGAAGCCTTAGCTTTCTTTGGTTTTGGTGTCTCAACCTTAACTGGTGCTGGTTGTTCCTTCTGATGGACCAGGTCCATCTCATCGTCATCAACATGAACTGCCTCAACAGGCTCTCCAACTTTTGCCTTTCCCCTGGCAGACTTCCTCTTCTTGCTCTTTCTCAGAGCTTTTTCCAATTCTTCTTCTCCTTGCATGACTGGGACAGGAGCATCAACAGATGATGAAGCTTTCCTCTTTTTGGTTGATACTGGTGTATTAGCTTTCTTGGGTTTTGGAGTTCTCTTCCTTTTTGGTTTGTAGGACTCACCCAACTTTTTCATCAGCTTAGCCAACGTTTCCTCAATAGATGAACCAGGTTCATCTACTGCTTGTTGTAGACTTTCCAGACCTGCTGCTGTTTCCCCAGAATTGCTTCCCCCTGAAACTTTTATTCCTTCCTCACCAATAATAGGAGCGGGGCCACCAATATCCAGAGTAGCACCTTCCTTCCCAGACCCCCTTTCTAAACTGCCTTCTCCCTCTCTCTCAATGTTTATGTTTTTTCCAATTTTTCTTCGCCTATCCGGTACCTCTACTTCCACCATCGGCCCAATCAAGATAAACCTGCTTTTATCCATTTCAGTTGCAGACCCAACTTCAAGATTTCCCTTGTCAGTGTCAAATGAACCCGGTGCTTCATCCTTATTTGCAGATTTGAAAGACTCGCTTGAAGATTTAGAGTCTTGGACCTTGTTGGCTTGAAGTATCTCATTCAATTTTCTAGCATGAGAATCAGAGGCAATTTTTTTCCTGACCAACATCTTTACTCTATGTTTTCTGGGGGCTGGAGTGGGGCTAGGTGTAACGGCTGGGACTGATTTGGGTGAAGGACTGGGTTCAGGGATAGATTCAGGAACTGGAGTATTTTGGGGGGTTGAAGACCTGGTTGGAGAATGTGAGCTGTGCATCGATGGAGAATTTGAACCAGTATCGTCAAGACCGACCTCGTAATCAGGGGTGGTTGATGAAGATGAAGTAGGGGGTGGTGTATAAGTCATTGTTATGAATATTTGGGGAGAGAAGAATGTTGATCGCTTTGGTATGAGAGGAATGATGAACTTGGTTCGCCGGTTATGCTTTTGAAGAGGGGAGGTAATGATGGCCTTTTAAATATGTGGTTATTAATTATGCAACGGGCATAATTCTTGGTCAAGTGGGTGTCTAATCGCTGCAGGATTGACAGTGATTAGATGTTTATAACTCCCTAAATCTAGGCTAATTAAGGTTCGATGGGACTCTTTTAAATTGATTCATTTTGGGATAAGTACTGAGAATTTGAACTGAACCAAATAGATAGAGTCCTGCTCATGTGTGACTATAATTGTTTCAATAAGTGTGTGGTGAAGAGCACGTACCTTGTCAGTCAGATGAACCAACAGCAATGAACCAGGTTCATCGTGTTATAGTCTTTAATTTGCCTCAATTTACAAAGGTAGAAAACATCATTAGTAGCCAGGGAATCATATTAATACATGGCAAAAGAGTATGGCAGTAAAGTCATGATACTGCGCAATGATTAGTCTGGTTAGTTACCTATTTTAGTGTTTCTAGCCAAAAAAACTATTTTGTTTTTCAATTAGGTGATCTTAATCATCCCTAATTCTAGCATGTTTCTCTCAAAATGCTCCCTACCTAGTGCCTTTGTGAAAATATCAGCAATTTGTTTGTTAGTAGCACATAATTCAATTGAGATCATTCCTTTTTCATAGTTATCTCTTAGGAAATGGTGTCTGACATCTATGTGCTTGGTTCTCTTATGATGAACCGGGTTCTTCGTCATGCTAATTTCACTAGTATTGTCACAGAAAATAGGAATGCATCCAACCTTTATACCAAAATCCATGAGTTGTTGCTTGATCCATAGAAACTGNCTGCCCTTCAGATATCTCAGAATTCTCTTCACTGCAGTTAGATGAGACTCCTTTGGATTTACCTGAAACCTAGCACACAGTCCTACACTGAACACAATATAAGGTCTGCTGGCAGTGAGATATAATAAAGACCTAATCATCCCTCTGTATAGCTTTTGATCAACAGATGAACCAGGTTCATCCACATCTAATTTTGTAGTTGTGGCTATGAGGGTGTTAATTTATTTTGAGTCTTCCATTTTAAATATTTTGAGTAATTTTTTCACATATTTCTGTTGATGGATCATTGTTCCATTTGATTTTTGCTTGATTAGCAAGCCTAAAAAGAAGTTTAGCTCACCCATCATACTCATCTCAAACTCACTCCCCATAAGTTTAGCAAATTCCTTACTCAATTTGTCAGAGGTTTCCCCAAATATGATATCATCCACATATATTTGCACAACCAGGAGATCCTTACCTTTTTCCTTTAAGAACAAGGTACTGTCAATTTTACCTCGTTTGTATCCATGTTCTAGCAGGAATTTTGATAGCCGCTCATACCATGCTCTTGGTGCTTGTTTGAGTCCATACAAAGCCTTATCAAGTCTGTATACATGGTCAGGTGTCTCCTTGCTTTCAAAACCTGGAGGCTGTTTGACAAATACTTCTTCCTTTAGATAGCAATTAAAGAAAGCACTCTTTACATCCATCTGATGGAGAGTGAATTCCATGTATGCATCAAATGCTATAAGAAGTCTGATTGCCTCCAGTCTTGCCACAGGTGCAAAGGTCTCATCATAGTCAATTCCCTCTTCTTGACTATATCCTTGGACAACCAGTATGGCTTGTTTATTGTAACCATTCCATCCTCATCGAGTTTGTTCCTGAAGACACACTTTGTGCCAATCACTGATCTGTCTAGTGGTCTGGGTACTAATTGCCATACTTGACTTCTTTCAAATTGATTCAGCTCTTCTTGCATGGCATTTGCCCAATCAGCATCCTGCAAAGCTTCAACAATGTTCTTTGGTTCGATTAAGGACAGAAAGGCATCAAACACACACAGATTTTTCAAGGATGATCTTGTTTTTATTCCGGATGCCAAATCTGTTATGATATTCTCAAGAGGATGAGAGTTTTGATATTGTGTGATTTGAGCACCAATTGTTGTGGAGCAGGATCAGGGCCAAGGTACAGAGTGATTTGTTGTTGAGTTCTCCCTGTCATGTTGCTTGGGGTAGTTGGACCTGGTCCATCATCTGGTCCATCTTCCATGATTGCTTCAATTTGTTCACTGCTTTTGACCAGTCCAAGCTCCTCATCTTCTGCTTCCTGTCTCTCAGAAAGAGTGTTAGTTTCATCAAAAATAACATGCACACTCTCCTCTACACACATAGTTCTTTTGTTATATACTTCATAAGCTTTTCTATGTGATGAATATCCCAAGAATACTCCCTCATCACTTCTGGGATCAAATTTACCTAGGTAATTCTTGCCTTTGTTGTGAACAAAGCACTTGCATCCAAAAGCCCTAAGGTGGGATATGTTGGGCTTTCTCCCTTTAAGTAATTCATAAGGAGTTTTCTCTACCAGTGGCCTGGTCATGCATCTATTTATTATGTACTATGTAGTGTTTATTGCTTCTGCCTAGAAGCTATGGGGTAGTTTTCTAGAAAGAGGCATGGTTCTAGATATATCTTCAAGAGTTCTGTTCTTTATTTCAACAATCCCATTTTGCTGTGGGGTTCTAGGGGCAGAAAAGTTTTGATTTATACCATTTTCATCACAGAATTCAACAAAATTTGCATTCTCAAATTCAGTACCATGATCAGATCTTATTGATGCTAGTTGATTTCCTAACTGTTTTTGAGTTTTTCTAACAAATGAAGTGAACATATCAAATGCTTCATATTTAGATGTCAGAAATAAGGTCCAAGTAAACCTTGAGTAGTCATCAACTAGCACCATTACATATTTCTTACCACCTTTGCTCAGAGTTCTCATAGGACCACATAAGTTCATATGAACTAGTTCTAACGTCCAGGAGGTACTGACCAATTTCTTGCTTTTGGAAGAGGATCTTACCTGCTTCCCCCTTGCACATGGCTCACAAACTTTGTCTTCCTTGAACTTAATGTTAGGAAGCCCTACCATTAAGTCCTTGGAGACTAATTTGTTGAGCTGATTTAGACTTGCGTGACCAAGTCTTTTGTGCCAAAGGAGGGGATCATTGTCCATTACACTTAAGCAAGTGAGTTCATTTTTTGATAGTGTGGACAAGTCTATGACATAGATTTTATTCATTCTTTTTCTCTGCAAAACAATCTTGTCAGTAAGCAGGTTAATCACAAAACATTTTTTGGAAGTGAAAGCAACTAGGTTACCTCTGTCACACAATTGTGACACACTGATCATGCTATATTTCAAGCCATCTATCAAGTACACATGTTCAATGGAATGTGTGTCATCCTTACCTACCTTACCAACCCCGATAATTTCACCTTTCTTTCCATTTCCAAAGGAGACATTTCCTCCTTTGAGGTTTTCAAGTGAAAGGAACTGTTCCTTGTTCCCTGTCATATGTTTTGAGCAGCCATTATCCAAGTACCAAATTTGGTTGCTTCCTCTCACTTGAACCTTCAAAAAGAAATCAGGGGTTAGTCTTAAGAAACCAAACTAGTTTTGGGTCCTTTTCTATGAGAGTAAGGGTGAATTAAACTTTTTTCGACTGGCCTGCTCTTTTGCAGTACACTCAATTTTGTAGTGACCAGTCTTACCACAGTGGGTGCAAATTTTGTTCTCAGGGAGAGTGAGATACTTGCTTTTGGGATCCCACTTGGGAAATTTACTCCCAAATCCAATTCCTCTCCGATTGCTACTATGATTTTCTTGAAGCCATGTCAAGGCATCAGAGGATTTATTCCATTTACAAGTTCGATCTAATTCATGTTTGACTTTACCAAGTTCTTCTTTAAGAGTCCTTATATGTTCATCCTTAGTATACATCTTATCTTTTAGTTTTTCCACATTTTCTTCTAACATGATATAATAATGATCAACAACCCTTTCACTAGTTCCTAGATTTAATTTTAAATTTTTAGATTTTAGCTCTAGAATCTTAGTTTCAAGTGGATGAACCTGGTTCATCAAGACAATGTTTTTCTTTTCAGATTCACTTACTNTTGTTCTTTCTCTTTGGTTGTTTCTTCGGAATCATCCATGAAATCAAGTAGCAACTCAGAGAGTTTTTCTTTAGATAGGAAATTTATTTTGTTTTGAGATGGGATATACTTACCTCTGGTTCTTTGTATGATTCCTCATCAGATTCTCCAATTTCCATGAGCGCCTGTTCTTCATTCTCACCATCTTCTGATTCTTCATCTGAGCTTTCCCCCCAAGCAGCAACCATAGATTTTGTTGTGGTTTTCTTGGGTTGGACCAGTTCCTTCTTCCTGTTCCTTCTTTCAACCCTCTTCTTTTTTCATTCCACTTCCCACTGAGGACAGTTCTTGATATGGTGATCAGTCTTTCTACACTTGTAGCATCCCTCGTTGGTTGGCCTTTCTGGAGATTTTTTTTTTGTTGTAGTTTCCACCTCTAGAGATGCCCTTCTTCCTTATGAGAAAGTTTCTGAATTATTTGGTAATCATGGACATCTCATCTTCCTCCAGATATGCTCCCTCAGTAATTCTTAGTGCTAGACTCTTTTCCTTCTTTGGAGCATCCATTTTCATTGTCTGCCTTCTAAGTTCATAGGCAGTGAGGTTTCCAATTAGCTCGTCCAATCTAAGGGTTGCCATATTTTTGTATTCCTGGATAGCAGTGATTTTACTTTCCTAGGAAACTGGTAAGACCCTTGTCAGGATCTTCTCTACCCTGTCCTCTTCAAGAATGACTCTACCAAGAGACTTAAGTTCATTGGTCAGAGTTGTGAACCTTGTGTACATTTCTTGAATTGTCTCTCCTTCTTTCATAGTAAAGTTTTCATACTGAGAGTATAGTAGAGTACCTCTTGATCTTTTCACTTGAGGTGTTCCTTCGTGAGCTACTTGTAATGTATCCCAGATTTCTTTGGTAGTGGTGCAACTTTGAATCCTACTATACTCGTCTGGACCTAGTCCACAAACTAGCCACTTTTTGGCCTTAGCATTTTTCTCCCATTTCTTCAGATCCTCAACAGTTTAGTCAGCTCTAGTTTTTGGTACATCTTCTCCTTCATCAGTCTTCTTCATGGTGGCTAGAGGACCATCAGTGACTATATCCCAAAGTTCATAGACTTCTCTAATCAGGTGATCCTTCATCCTGTTCTTCCACCAAGAGTAATACTGGCCATTAAAGAGTGGTGGCCTTGCAGTTGATTGACTCTCCCAGTTTCCAGGTGGTGAACTCATTTTTATCTTTTCCAAGGTGTTATCCTTTTCAAGGATAACACGCTCTGATACCAATTGATGTTTTATGTGTCAATACCACACAAGAAGGGGGGGAGGTGATTTGTGTGGTGTCCAATTTTCGAGTGCTGTTGTTATAGAAGAACCTGGTTCTTCTTGGTATTCCAACTTCTACGGTTTGCGGAAAAGTAATTGTAAAATCTAAAGAACGCATCAATTGTTACGTGGAAAAACACCTGGCTCAAGGTGAAAAAACCACGACCTACTTCCCAGTAGGATTTTTCTAAACTCTTCACTATGTCAACGATCCAAACAACATTTACAAAATAAAATCTTTTGTAAACCTATGGACTAACTCTAATCCCTTTGTGGCAAACTAGCCTCTAGCTATTTGCGACAAACTTCAAGTTATCTCTAACTTGAACAGTGTGTACCTATTACAATTGCTTCTTGACAAAGCTGAAAGATACAATACGTAATCACCTACGACAAACAACTAGACTCAAAAGAGATGGAACTGGTTCTTCTAGCTAGTTCAAGTAGCTTTTGTGTCGCACAAGGATTCTGCTTGCCAAATTGCTTTGGTAATTTTGCTTTCAGTTCTTGTTTCACTTCTGTGTTTGTGCGTTATTTTTTCAGCAGGAATGCTTCAACATTTTATAGAATCAGTAGTTGAGACATTGTCGTTCAGTTCTAATACAAATCTTCCTTGGTGGAAGAGTTTGAGTTTATCTCAACTTCCTTGATCTCGATTCTATCCTACCTGAAATCAAACTCCATCTTC
The DNA here is from genome assembly GCA_005239505.1 of Nicotiana paniculata. Classification (NCBI taxonomy): domain Eukaryota; kingdom Viridiplantae; phylum Streptophyta; class Magnoliopsida; order Solanales; family Solanaceae; genus Nicotiana; species Nicotiana paniculata. Next base: position 8,044 of record ML333740.1, read on the forward strand.
TTATCAATTCGAAACCTTTTCGCTTAGGAGATAACCTCTTAGTTCTAGATAACCTCTTAGTTCACAAATAATGTTTATCTCCTATGCATAGACGCTTCTCGTGCCAATGGGTCTGTTTGACTATGTTTGCCCTGATGGACCTGGTTCAACTGAGTTGGTATTTTTCAATCTTCAAAACCATGCAGTGCCTTGATTCAACAAAACAGAATATGACCGATATGATAAGTAACCCAAGTATATCTCAGTACTCTACAAGCCAATGTATTAACAGTGTGAAAATGCACATAGTGCTCACAACTCTCACACAGAAATCCACTCAGTACTGTATATGGCTCTCCGGCCCAGGGAAAATCCATCCTGGAATATCCATAAACACTGGTGACCGTAGTCACTCACTACTGAGGAAAAAGGCCAATCCAGCCCCCACGGAGAAGATCCATCTCCGGAATACCACACTCAGACAAGATCCATGTCCAGGGATGATCCATCCCTCACATATCATCAACTTCGGAGAAGATCCATGTCCAGGGACGATCCATCCCTCACATATCATCAACTTCGGACAAGATCCATGCCCAGGGAAGATCCATCCCTCAATATCAATGTGCTCACTAGGGGTGTAAAGACTCCGGAGGGGCTCCTATTGGCCCAATCGCTATATCAAGCCAACAAATGCATGATCAGAGTATCACTGCGGTGTGCAGTCCGATCTCATAACTGTCTCAATAACAAGGTCTCGGCCTCATTCAGTCATTACTCTCCAGTATCACTCACACGGGCTCATAGATGCATGAACTAGCCTGAAACAATGATAAATATATAACATCAACAATTGCCGAGACTGAAGCATGAAATGATATGCTATGACAGGACTGAGTATACAAAATCAAATAAACACATAAGGAGACAGTAATATACGACAACTCGGGTCTTAGCATTTTCAGCGTGAAGCCCTAGCATTTGACTTAGTATGATTTCAAGCATGTTCACATTAACCACATCAATAAAAGTGCAGATATAAATCCGACATAGCCACTAGAAGGTGCCATGGGATGAGCCAGGCCACAAATCACTCAGTGTACGCCCGCACGCCCGTCACTTGGCATGAGCATCACCTAAATTATAATCATATAGCATATAGTTCGGGGTTTCGAACCCTCAGAATCAAGTTTGGAAATGTTACTTGCCTCAAAACCAGCTAAAATCCTAGCCCTCAATGCCTTTGCCTCTAGACTCAGCCTCTGATTGCTCCAAATCTACCAAAAATCTGATTTACATCATTAATATATGCTAAGGAACGAAGCCCACTTGAAAATTATCAAATTCAACCAAAAATCCCGAAATTGGCCAAACCCGACCCCCGGGCCCACGTCTCGGAATTCGATAAAAATCACATCACAAGAATCCTCATCCTCCCATGAGTCTATACATACCAAGAACATCAAAATTGGACCTAAAATGACCCCTCAAATCCCAATTAAAGCTCTCCAATTTACAAGCCCTTATCCCCCAAATTACACCATTAAATCCCTCAAATTTCGTGATTAATCAGTCAAATACCAACATAGAATCGAGTATTAGGTTAAAAAATATTACCTCAATGCGTTTCCCTTGAATCCTTCTTCAAAATCCCTCAAAAGGCTCCAAACCCGTCTTCAAAAGTTGTGAAATATAAGAAAGTTCGCGAAGGCATACTTTTATACTTTCTGCCCAGTTATCACCGCACCTGCGAAACATTTCTCGCACCTGCGGATCCGCATCTGCGGTCCCAGGTGCGCACCTGCGAGATTTCATTAAAAGGCCAACTCCGCACCTGCGCTTCATCTACTGCACCTGCAACTTCGCAGGTGCGGCCAATCGTCCGCATCTGCCGTCCTTCTCCCCCTTAGCCATTTCCGCACCTGCAATGCCCAATTCGCACCTGCGGTGACCGCACCTGTGGCCATCCCTCCGCATCTGCGAAAATCACAGAACGAATCACACCAGCAACCTTCTAAGACCAAAAACTCCTCCGTTAACCATCCGAACTCATCCCGAGGCCCTCGGGACCTCAACTAATGGTACTCACAAGTCACAAATGATCACCTGAACTTAGTCAAACCCTCGGAACACCCAAAATAACATCGAAACACCAAATCAACCCATGATTCAAGCCTAAGGATTTCCAAACTTTCCAAAATCACCAACGATGCCGAAACTACCCAAAACTCGTCCAAATGACCTGAAAATTTGCACACACATCCAAAATGACGCCACGAACCTGTTCCAACTTTCAGAATTTCATTCCGACCCCGATAGCTAATTTTTCGATGCCGACCGGAAATTGCCAAAACTTAATTTCGCCAATTCAAGCTTAATTCTACTCCGGACCTCCAAACCACATTCCGAACACACTCCTAAGTCCCAAATCACCTAACGAAGCTATCCGAGCCATAAAATCTGCATTCCGAGGTCGTTTACCTAATAGTCAACTTTCGGTTGACTTTTCCAACCGTAAGGCTAACGTGAGAGACTAAGTGTCTCATTTCTCACCACGACCACTCCGAACCCGAACCAACCGACCCCCGCACAACATTACTAAGCCAAGAAACACATTATAAAGCAGAAGCAAGGAAAACAGGGCTAATCTTATGAAACGACCGGTCGGGTCGTTACAATTTCTTTTTCATTAAGTTAATGCACCTAAACACATATTTTTTTCCTTATCTATAGCAAGTAAAAAGAGATTATGCGAATACACATTATATATATATATATATATATATATATATATATATATATATATATATATATATGCGCCGGGCATATACTTTATTTCAAACAATCCTTTGATCAAACTTTCTCTAAATTAAAATATGACGGCAAAAGTTGACTATATCAATGATATATCAAGTAACAAGATGAGTTGGAATTTGAAGGCACAAGTAGTGAGATTGTGACACGTTCCAGACCACGATAAACCAGACAACCCGTTCTCCTTTGAATTAATTATTCAAGACAAAAATGTGCTTTCTTTTTTTGATGCATTTATATTTTCCTGTATTTCAACTACAATCTCCTTTTTCTGATTTGAAATATGGAATTCATCAGGTTCTGCGTGTATTTAATCAAGTACAGTTTCAATTTTTATGATCTAGCTGAAAATATATTACTTATTCTAAAATGAAAATGTGCATTCTTTTTTATTTGTTTATTTGTCAACAAAGTAAAGAAGTGTTCGCCAAGCCTTAAAATAAATACTTTTTCTAAAATAGAAAAGACTTTTTATATACTTGAAACCATTTGTATTTTGTTTTAAATAATTTTTTTCATGGGCAAGAACATTTTTGGAGATCTTAAACTATAAAATATTTAAGATTACTGTCATATGAACGGTAATTAACATAACATCTGCATTATGTGTTATTTGGCAAAGGCAGACATTGTTTGTTTTTAGGGCGATCATATTTATGCGACTGTTGGTCGATCTCTTATACCTATGTGCTAACCAAAGATAGAGAAATTGAATTTGTATTTTGCGAAGAATTTTGTGTTGAACCAAATAATATGAAACTTAAATACACGCAACATAAATTGAAGTTGGCACTTACTCATAAGAAGACTGTAGAGGAATCAAATGATCATTTTTTGGTATGAGTATCTTCGACTTAAGGCCTTATGAGTATTTAGTAAATCAACCTGATATTGATGAAAGTGAACTTTTCGGTAATTATTCCTTTCGCAGTTCTTTTTGTTGAATGTCTTATCAACTTTGTAGTGACTATTTTTAAAAAAAAATATTATAGATGTCATAAGAGAGATTGTAAGTTATGGTAAAGTAAAATCACATAACCAAGGTGAAAATACCAGCACTTTTATGAATGTAGAGCTTGAAGATCATTAGTAAGATTGCGTCTATGACTTAACTTTGTTATATATTTTAACAAGATTACTCATCATGTGATCAAGTTGTTATATAATTTATATAGGAGAAATAATGTTTCGACAATATTTTGGGGAGAATTCGTAGACAAGATCTTGTCATATTTGGAGGGATCACCCATAGTAGTTATGCAGATGATAAAAGCACACAAATTTCAAGGTATTTCAATTGTCTTGCTGAGATGAGAGATATATTTTATGTTAATTTTTTGATTCTGAAACTAATGTTATATATTGGCAAATATTCTGTGTGTAATACTTGGCATGTATCAAAGCTCTGGATTAATATGGATCTTCCTCAAGCTGCCGATTTTAAGTCCAGGTTAGTCATTTAAAAAATTAATTTTTTGTGGATACTAAAAAATTATTTTATGGTTAAAACTAATACAACCTTGCGTAAATGCAGATTGGAAAGTGTGAATGAAGCTAACTCTTCCAGGATAAGTCAAATACTTTCTTAGCATAGTTACTATGTTTTTGATGAGTTGGCTACTGAAAATGTAAAATTTAATATCATTAGAGAATTGGTCAACTGCATGGAGATGATTTATCTATTAAACTAATTTAGTATTTAACTTATGTTATGTTGTGTATGTATAACGGTGGTGGATCTAAAAACACTATTTATTTTCTCAAATGTGCATATATATATTTTTTAGAATCCATGTTACATAAGTTTATGAGCAATTCACAATCTGAAACTTCGGAGTGAAATCCTAAATGCTTCTGTTGATGTGACATGCCCTTATGCATGTTTGTTTCATTATTTTTATATGTAAAATAATACCAAATCTCATAATCTCAGATCAACAAATTAACAAGCGACATAAATGAAACTAATTGAATTTGGATGCTTACTGCTGCTTATCTATTTGGTTTTGAACATCATCATTTAATGGAATATAATGATAAAAAATCTCACAATCTCAGATTCAAACACTAATAAGCGACATTAATGGAACTAATGAATATCTATGCTTATCGCTGCATATCTATTTGGTTTGGATATCATCTTTTAATGGAATATAATAAAAATTTTACAGCTTATGCTCCTTGACATTTAGATTGATTGTGATGACCTAAAAGGTCATCTTATGTTTTAGAATTTTGTAACGGTCCGATCGGTCGTATTGAGTTCTAGCGCGTTGTTCAACAGTTTGAGGACATGAGCAGCTTTATTTCAGGTATTATGACTCGTAGGCGTGGTCGGAATTGAATTTTGGGAAGTTTGGAGTCAATTTAGAAAGAAAATTATCATTTCGGAAGCCTTAAGTTGGAAGAATTGACTAAGATTGGATTTTTGAGTAGACTACCTCAGAATCAGGATTTGAAGGTTCCAGCAGGTTTGTATGATGATTTTGGACTCGAGCGTATGTTCGGATCGGGTTTTGGATGACCCGGGAGCGTTTCGCCGCATATTGTGGAAGTCAGCATTTTAGAAGAAATTTCATACGTCTAGGTTGAAGTGCATTTCAGTGATATTGATGTCCGTTTGGGATTCCGAGTCTGGTAGTAGCTCCGTATGGTGTTCTGGTGTTGGGAGCGCGATCGAAAGTAAATTCGGAGGTCCGTAGGTCATTTTGGAGTCATTTGGCTAAAATTAGAAATTTGAAGGTTTTAAGAAGTTGGACCGGAAATGAAAATTTTGATATCGGGGCCAGATTCCGATTCCGTAAGTTGGAGTAGGTCCGTAATATCGAATATGACTTGTGTGCAAAATTTGAGGTCAATCGTACGTGATTTGATAGGTTTTGGCATCGAATGTAGAAGTTGGAAATTTTAAAGTTCCTTAAGCTTGAATTGGAG
>MDKI01005508.1:0-40152 GCA_005239505.1 Nicotiana paniculata
TAAAATCCTATATTACTTGTCGACCACGTACACTTGCGTGTGCATTGGGAAATCGACCAACACATAACCACTACATAAATATATATTATTATTTTTTTGCTGAAAACCAGTGTCGTAATTGTTATTTATACGAGATCTAAAGCTCACATGTCAAATACCTTGGTTATATCACCTAAAGTTGACCAAGTATTTTTAAATTAAAACCTTTTGTTTATTAAATAATTTTAAAATCATGGGATTTTCTCTAAAAAAGAAAGGGAAACTACATCTTGCACAAATATTCGACTTTTTACCGGCTTTGACAGTACTTCCAATTTCCAACCATAATTTACAACAGCACACATACAACTCTGCATGTGCAATAATGATTGTACTTTCTTGCGGTCCTTAATTCCAAATTTCCCAACGAAAAAGAATAATATAAAAAAGATAAGTTATATTTATCCTTCATTTTGTTTTTCTATCTAATAAAGATATCCCTACTTCAGAATCGATATTCTAAAGTGTAATGGTAGAATATTTTTTATAAAAGGGTAAAATAGAGGATAAATAAAGAGACTAATATGATCATTTTCCGAATTTCAAATTGTTTGGGCCAAATTGTTACTGCCAAAATGAGTTTTAATCAAGTTCCCAATTAATGCAGTTTTTTCTTTTCTTTTTTGCAAATTTACTTCAATAAAAACTAATAAAAAAGTTTCACAAATTCTAAATTGAAATTGAATTACATAATTTGACTCTTGAACTCTATTCACTTCCCCTTTTATTAAACAGATGTAGTAGTTCAATCTGCTTTAATTTAGCAGTCAATAGATTTGTGGTCATTGCAATTGTTTTTAATTTTATGTCTAAAATTTTAAAATATCATCGTTAATTTTATACGTAAGAACTTTGGATAATTTTCCGTTTAAATTGTAAAAAGGTTATATTTAATTATTCTTATGTGAAAATTGTGTTATCATAATATCACCCACCAAACCATAGAGATAATCATTTTTAAGAACGTGAAAGATAAGTCTTTAATTTAAAAACGCAAACTTTTACTATTCTTTTTAATAAGAAAGGACATACGCAATTTTCCAAACTCATGTTCTTGAATCATATGGATAATTGACCCATGCATGACAATTATCTTTTTTTCAAAATTTAACATTAGAGACATATTTTCTTTGTGTTGTTTTATGTGACACTTGTTTTTTGGTTTACTTCATCATATTTTAAATAATATACATTTAAAATTTTATTTTATTTTTAATGAGATGATTTTGTTACAACTAAATTTCGTTCCTGAAAAATAATAATCAACACAAAAAATATAGCGACGAATATTATATTTGATTTAATGGAGTTACAATATCTAGAATATCTAAAGAAATGTAGTCATTTGATTCTTCTCCTCACAAATGTTTGTTCAAGAGTTTTGAGAGCTTGATCTTGAACTTGACGGATTTCAGATTTGTGGTGCGACGCAAACAATTGGAAGGTCGTCACGAACCAGGATTGTTGGGTTATCACGAACTGAAGATTTGAAGCCGCCCACCTATGATTTGAGTTCGTCTTTGGGATTTGATCACAGATGAAGATTGCAGGTGTGGAGGGAGACCCTGATGCTATTCTTCAGAGCTTCTTTAGCCTTTCCTCATGCTTACTTGATTCCTCTCTAACCTTCTCCTTTGACCTTTTTATATAGGTGTGGGGTGGGGTAGTCCCAAAAAAAACTTTAGTGGGTCATTAGGCTTGAGGCTTATGGGCCGACCCGTTTGATAGAAGACCAATTGACGGGCTAGCCCAATAATAAATTGGACTTTTATCTAAAAAATCCAAATTACTTGTGAATTTAAATTTAATAAAATTTTAGTTATCTACAAATGCCCCATACTTCAAGGCTTATCGTGATGTAGGCTTGTCAAATTCAAAGACTTGACTTGAAGTACCCGTGAAGATAACGTCCCTTCATGAATCATTTAATTAAATTGTTCGATGTACCATAGTTAACCATTTTTTTGTTTCTTCCATGTTAGAGAAAAAATTAGTTGCATCAATTGCCTTTGGCAAATATCATGATCACCGCGTTGCATCTTGAATATTAGCTCGCAATGCGAATTAATAACCATTAACGTGGAATTAAGCAGTAGCATTACCAAATTCCTAAAATAACTTGGCTTGTCAATCAGAGGAGTATTTTTTGTTCCATACCACTTGGTCATCATTCTTTTTATGGAAAGAATATGTATGGACTTAAAATAAATAAGTCAAACCTATTTTACATAGGACCAAATAGAGACTTAGCAAATTTGGTATGGATTCTTCAGCACTTGAAGAGCATTTTCCTTTTAGCTTTCCTGATATAACAATTGCCTCAAAATTTATTTTTATTACCATGTTATGCTTCCCAAATCCTAATCAAACAAGGAATCACCCTTTCATTTAAAAGAAAATTTTTGTATGTCAAGGAAAACCTAACGAGGAGAAAAAATATAAATAGAGGCGTTCCTCTAGAATTCTACAACAATGTTTGGTCCTTTGTCGTGGGCAAGCCAAATATAATTTCGTTGAGAAGGTTGTTCATCAATTTTATAAATTTTACTCTCTTTCTTTTTGTAAGTCTGCAATGGTCTCTTTTTTATTCTTTGCTATCAAAACTTACAGTTGTCATGGTTCAAAGCAATGTCCATAATTGATGATTTCCTCTTTTATTGCAGAAACTGTCTCGAACTGCCAGATTTGTGCGTCTCCGAAAAGCCTTCATATCTTCTTGTAGGAGTATTGAGAATACAAGACTCTTGATTCTTGTGAAACTAGACTCGGAGTGTTGAAACATATCAAAAATTTGAATTCAAATTCTCAAATTATCGTCCCAGGTGAACTTCTTAAACTTGGTTCAAATTCGGCGGTGCTCGACATTTCAGTTTTGTACTTCTTCACCGAAAAATTCATATCTTGGTGCAGGAATATCGAAATGAGGAGTGGTCCACAACTCCAGAAACTAGACTTATGGATCTAAAACATAGGTAAAAATCACAATCATAATGTCCTTATATATTCTCAGATATTTTCTTGAATTTAGACAATAAATTGTGACGTGTTGCCCCTTCAGTCTTGCCGGTTTTCATGGATTCTGTATTTTTCTTTTGAAGCTTTCGAAGCAGCACATCAGACTGTGAATTCCATCAACAAGGATGCATTTATTAACCACGATACGCCATATTCACACCTTGAGGTTATTAGCGACAAGCAGAATCCACGCTCCCAAGTTCTCGCTTTAAAAATTCATCCATCAGTGATAGGTGCTTTTGCGCTCGCTAGAAAGCCGTTTGATGCCTCCCTTGATCTTATGGAATGGTAAACTAGAGAGACGAAGGATGCATTGGACAGATTTTCGGGCAAAGCAACCAACATGAAGGTCCTACTTTTGAAGTCTTCCACCCATCAGAAGGTCGCGTCTGCTAGTCCTCATCATCATGATCACGATGCACATGTCGCCACTTGGAGTGTTCCTCCTTCCGGATTTGGTGAAGTTCGCCATACGTCAAAATATTGGGAGTGGGTAAAAGATGTTCTTTCCCGCAACAAGTTGACTCTAAATGGAATCAAGGTCTATGACGCCATTTTTGCTTCGTTGTTCACGTATGACTACAATGAGAATGTCCTTCGTGCCTGATAAGTAGGGATTTTGACATCTTATTTGCTCTCTTTACTTGTGTTTTAGGTAAAAAATGCTGAAGGTATTCCCGAAAACTAATAAAATGTGCTTTCTTGCAGGAATTGTTCAATATGAGCCAAATGAATCAAAATCAAATCACAAAGGAGTCAAAAGTTGAACAAAAACCAAAATTGGACAAAGAGGCCTAGAGTGTGGACCGCACAAATATTGTGCGGCCGCGATCAAAACTATGCGGTCTGCAAGAGGGAGGTTCAGAGACTTGTAATTTTGGATATATGATGAGCGCGTACTGCACCAATATTGTGCGGCCGCAAAAGTCCCTGTGCGGCCGCAATCAAAATTATGCGGTCCGCGATGAATGAGAATCTGAGAGTTGGCAACTTGAGCAAAATGAAGGAGTGCAGACCGCACCAAAATTGCGCGGCTGCACACAAAATTGTGCGGTCCGCGATGATGAAGGTTCAGAGAGTTGTCTCAAGCAAAAATCAAGCAAGTGCGGACCACATCACTTTTATGCGGCCACATAATCATGAGCGCGGCCGCACTCAGAACTGTGCGGTCCGCGAAAGTCCAGCTCAAGCCAGAATCAAAAGTGAAGAATGCGGACCCACCAGAATTATGCGGCCGCGAAAGCAAGAGTGCGGTTGCACTCATAATTATACGGCTACACAACCTCCGCAGGGGCATTTTTGTCAGATATTTTCAGCTTAGTATAAATAGAACTTTTTTGTCATTTTTAGGTCATGTTACATTTTGTATGAGCACATAGACGACTACTTTTACTGTTTTCAGAAATTTGTATTACCTTCACTTCTAAACATTATATTTTCATCCCATAATCTAATATTATGGATTTTATCTTCATTTCATCTTTAATTTCTTCTATTTTCTTGAGTAGTTAAACCCATAGCTAGGGTTGCGACCTAAACCAAGTGTGGGTATTTAATGGGTGTTTGATTTAGGGCTTGAATGTGAATGGGTTAGTGATATTTGGTCTAGTTCTTGCTAGAACTCAAGAATTGATGGTTGCAAACATTGATTCATGCCTTTATGACTTAGTCTCTACTTGAGAAAGAGGGATTAAGTATAGGAAAACTAGGCTAATAAGGAATTGGTGGGTGAACTGAAGAAATTGATAGCCCCAATTAAAGGGTTAAACCTAGAGATAGTAATACCCGACTTGAGCTAATATCACTTGATTTGTATGTGTACCCATTTGGACTTGAGAAAGCAAAATTGGACAAAATCACTCAAATTACCGAGAGGTATAGAGTGAATAACCGGGTGTGATAGCTATATTACAATCCCAACTAATCAAGCTTGCCTAGATTTTACAATCCGTTAGATAACCACATAGGTAGAAGTCACGACCCTAGTCCCTTTAAACACTTGAAAACCCACACAAAAAAATTGTCCTTAGTTTTATTTATTGCAATATTTAGAGTAAAGATATAAGTAGAATATCAACTCAAACTTGTGGAAGTGAAGTTAGATTCAAAACCCGCATCTCGCTTAGATATAAACCTAATTCCAATCGTTTTCTCTTTATGGATTCGATCCCAACCTTTGTTGGGTTATTATTGCATCGACCTCCTCGCTACTCAATAGTAGTGTAGTCTTGGACTCGATCAATTTTTGGCGCCGTTTCCGGGGAGTTAGACGGTCTTAGCATTATATCTAAGTATTTGTGTTTTTTTTTCTTTCCTTCCATTTTTATAATTTTGTTTGTGAATTTCTTTTAGGTACTAAATGGCTCTTAACAACGAGGCCCTCGGAAATATATCACAAGGGGATGAGGTAGATGACGAGCAAGTGGAAGAGGTTCATCTTGAGCCTCAAGTACAAAGGAGAGGCCACCCACCTCATGAAAACATCCCAAACCCTTCCACACCTCCTCCAAGAGCAGCACATCGGGTGTTGCCCAACGAAGGCTATGCTAGTGCAATAGTACCTCCCCAGATTAGGGTGGGCAACTTTCAAATAACCAATGTCATGCTTACATTGTTGGAACATCGGGGTTTCTTCACCAGATCTCCACACCAAAATGCCTATAAGCATCTCAAAGGTTTTGTTGATACGTGTTGGGGCAGCAAGCAGACTAATGTCTCCAAGGACGCATTGAGGTTAAGGCTATTCCTTTTTTCTCTAAGGGGGAAGGCTTTGGATTGACTAGAGAATAAAATTGAATTCAAGGATAAAAAGATCTAGGGATATTGACTTCCCCAATTGCCGGATTAATTCTTAACTCTTTCGCTATAATCTCGCTGTAATACTCTATGAGAATTATGAATTCCGAGCTACTGTAATTATCTCTCGATCAATTACGATAATTTACTAGAAGCATTCTCTCGAACTACTCTAGCTAAGAATTTATGCAACTCAGAATTATCCACCAAAGCTTTGTTATTTCTAAACCCACTTTTAAATTCAAGTAATTAATCTCTTCAATTACCCAAAAGTGGTGTTGTTCAACAACATTCTAACCAAGTGTTCTTTCTCAAGCAGCATAAGGCAACTAGACATGATTAATCAAGGGCCCTTTCAATTAACCACAATACAAAACATAGGTGAACAATCATAGAACAAACACGACTCGATTATATCAAAATAGAGTTAAAACTTCATCCAACAATTTGTTCCGTCAACCCTAGATTATAGGTTTAGCTATGCATACTAATGGAAAACAATTCACTAAAATAATTCATAATCAACAAATATAAGTAAGAAGAAGAATATGAAAACTCTTAGGAATTGATCCATCTTTAGTCTCTTGTTCTTGCCTCTAAAATCTTCTAAAACCAACTATATCTGACTTCTGGGCGAGTTTAGGCTTCATACAGGTTTAGGTTAGTCGCCTAGGAAATTACATAATTATCCCTGTGTGTTTGGCTTTTGTCTTCCCATCCGCGACCACGTATTCAACCGCGGATTTTGACTGCTTCACTGCCTTGAGTTCGCGAGCTAATTCGCGGCCCACTTTGCGGTCGCGCACCTGGATGGGTCGTTTCACTTGATTTTCTTACTCCTTTTCGACCGGGCTAACCTTCGATTGGCCTTCCACGCTTCATAATGACTCCAAAACACTCTTTAGCTTCCCTCCTAAATCGGGGTGACTCCTGCAAAGCATCAATTTCTTAATTAGAGCATTTTGTTATCTTTTACATTCAAATATCAATAAAGTGCAGTTAAATTAGAGTGTAAATAGCGTCTAAATTGCATAAATATATCCTACTATCGACACCCCACACTTAAACCATTGCTCGTCCTCGAGCAATAAAACCACACTCCACAAAGACCTAACTTCACTGAGCGACTTCCCTACTCGTCAGACCAAGAATATTTCACAAAGAATGAGTACATTACTGTAACATCTACACCTCAAGAGTTGACTCCCTCTAGCCATGCAATGTTCCTAACTAGTACTTACTCTAATTCAGAGGTCCAGAATTACCTCTCCTTCATCAATCAAGTGATTACTCACAACAAAAGAGACTCATTTCACAATCATTAAAATTCACACACACACTGAGGAACTTTTAAAAGGAATAGAATTCACTCACCCTCAGAAATGATATTCTCGTGCCACAGAAAATGCACCATAGGCTTTCCCGTAGTGTACTACTATACTAATTGAGCTCACTCGGTCTAGGATCAAGTAGGACTTTATTTGGATGTAATGTAGGCTGCAGGTTGGGTAGGATATATTTGGATATAATAGTGACTATACCACCCTAAGCACTTTAATATATTTATTTTACAGTCAAGTACACACCTAAGTTAAACAAATATTTTCATCTTTAACACCACATATACCACCCCACACATCTTTGAGCACAATCACCTTAAAAGCCACCAAAGAATTATTGCCAATCAACATGATACATTATTAACAATGTTCTTCTCTTTTTTTTTTTCTACAAGTGGCTTTTCCAACAAGATATACCTTTCTCCTTATTTTCCTAGTTCCACTCAAAAGCTTCACTAACTACCCCACACTTTATCCTTTGTAAATTCATAGTAGTTCAAGTGCTTACGAGCGGTAATGGGTTCAAAAAGATGGTCAATTCAAACGAGGGACAGAGCTTGTAATGTGATTGCCAAACATGATTACAGGCTCAACGGGGTTAACTATGGTACATAGCAATTAGGTGGGTGGATTATGTATATATATGGTTCAACAAAGAAATGCCTATATCACTTCCCAGACTAAATAAGACTACTATTTCGCTTTGCAGACACATGAGGCAAGTTCTAGGCGTTAAATGTCATACACAAAATACAACAAGCCTCACACACACATGGCACATGAATCACTCCAGATTAGTTCATCAGACACTTAGCTCAGAGTACTTTAGCCAAATTAAGCACACACAATTTAAGGCATTCTTACAAGAGTCAACAAATGAGCCTAAGCGTCACACTAAGGTGCCCTCTATATTCAAGGCATTACGAAGTTAAGGGATCCTATTCTAACTCTGCCCATAGCCCATAAGTTCCTAACTAAAAAGTAAAAAACTAACTACACTCGGTTCAAATAAAAACCTTAAAAAATAACCATGGTTTAAAGAAAAACCAAGGGAGAGTTGATACACTACTACAAAAAAATCTTTTTGGTTTTTCTTTTTTCGTTCGACTTTAGTCCCTCAAGAGACCCGTCGAATGGCGTCCATCATCGGGACAAGTCAAAAATGATTTATACAAATAAACAACTATTTTATACACAAACTACAACACATTCATTACAACATACAACAAAGTATTCCCCACCCCACACTTAAAAAGATGTCATGTCCCCATGTCATACAAGATAAAGTAATGTGAAGTAAAGGAACTTCCCTGGTAGATTAGTCTTGATCGGAGACAGTGCTGGGGTTAAGGTGACATGCCCTCCCCAGCGCACGCAGCCAACCCATTATTTTATTCTCGGAATTTGCATTTTGGGTGGCTAAGGCATCAACTCTAGTCCCCAACTCCGTGACGAAAGTGCACAGTCCTACCATGTCTTGTTCTAGGGCTGTCATTCGCGTGCTCCGTCTGCCCTGGGATGGTCCCTCAGCTGCGAAAACTTGTTCATGTGGGGGTGAGGACGAACCAATCTCCTCCTGCTCATTATCGCCCTCCTCCGGCGTATCAGAATCGTCACTATGAGTCACTCCATGTGCCACCGGGTCTCTCCCGATGGTCACTTTGTCTGCTCGGAACTTAGCTTCTTTCTTGACCTTGCCATTCGCAGTTGGGTTCTCAGGAACCCTTGCTGCCCGACATAATCTTGTAACAAGAGAGGGAAAAAAATCCATACCTCTTCAATGGTGAACGAACGAACATTTCAGACTGGATAACCTTGGACATATCAAAATTGTGGCCATTCATGAAGCACCAGATCAAAGTATCTCTCGGTCCATTAACCTTAGTGGTGTTGTAGGACAACATCAAGCGACTGTTGATGATGTGCAACCAACACTTTCCTTCAAGAGTGAGCGAGGCAGAATGCAAGATCCTACTTGGCACCACCCACATGACATCTTTGTCAGGTACACAGATAGTGCGGAAAAACATGTTCCATGTGATGGGTTCTCTTTTGTATCTATCATAGAAATACTCCTCCCCATCGAAAATATGCAAGAGGTATACTCTCCGGATGGCTTATAAGGAGTCATTTACCCACGTATTCCGCACAGTGAAAATTCTATCCTCATGTTCAGGGCAATTGGCATAAAATTCCCGGACAAACATCAAGTTACCTTCCTCCAATTCTTCAAAGAAGCTGTATAACCCACGCCTGATCAACTCTTGATATATATTAGGGCACTCATCCAGGAGGGATGCTCTATCAATGCCCCTTTTTGGAACAGGCTTCCTGGTAGCCTTCAAACTGAACTGGTCCTGGGAAGATCTGGAGATGAACTTGGTGCGATCAAATGGAGCTGCACTGGTTGGTAACCATCCCCGAGATGAGCCTCCATGACCACTTGACGAGGCTCTGGTAGCGCGTCTCTTCCTTGAAGGTTGCATGGTACCTACACAATAAGCATTACTATCAATGGAGAGCGGAATATATGACCCAATGGCGGTTACTCAGACTTCACTCTCACAATTGGTCACAATTTATATTCAACACTCATTGAGGCAAATCAACAAACAGGTAGTGTGCATATGTCCCCCTAAGTCACCCAAAAACCCAATTGAATTTCCATACCTCACAAAACAAATCTAGTAGCCTCACATACCACATATAAACCACCATCCAACTCCAAGATAAAAGACCCATGATTTTACTACCTTATACATACACTAGCAAAGAAAAACTTGAAGAGAAAATCACAAAAAAAACTGAAAATAAATAAAATAAAAAAAATACTAAGAAAGAGGAATAAAATCATGTACTTACTTGGAGATCTTGAGAAGAATGAAGGTTGGAGATTGGTCTAGTGGAGAATAGAATGAAAGAGAAGAGTCTTTTGTTGAATGAGAAATATGGGGGAAGGGAGGGGGGCGTTTTAGTATGGAGGGGAAGAAGAAGGGTTTGGTAATTTTAAGAAGAAGGGTTAGGAAGGAAAAAAGAAAAGTGGGGGAATTGGGAAGAGAAGTGTGTGGGGGAGGGGAGGGGGGGTTGGGCGTTTAAGTTGGAGAAAAATAAGGGGGAAATTAAAAAAAAATTGACTAAAAATAAAAAAGAAAACTTACCTGGACATGCCCCAGATCCGCGGTCGCGGATATTGGGCAGAGGGGGACCAAAAATCCGCGGTCCAATCTGCGGTCGCGGACGGGGGGTAGGGCACATGCTAAAATCCGCGGCCGAGGATCTCTGTCTCCAGCCAATTGTTGTCTTTTTTGCACTTTTACCTATTTTCGGGTAAATTTCGAACCCCGAGTCCTTCAAATGCGCATAATTTTTGCCCTGTACACTAGTAGATCGGTCAATGTCGTGCAAAGTCAATTACAACAGCAAAAGTAAATAAAAATAATGGGCTGTCTCCCAAAAAGCGCTTAAGTTAACGTCGCGACACGACGATTTACAACAAACCATGGGTTACCTCCCAGGAAGTGCCTGATTTAACGTCGCGGCACAATGTAGGCTTTCATTATCACTCCTCGTTCGCGTACTGGGGCTCTTCCAAAGTTATCACCACTCTATCCCCTTTTTCTTCTACCATTCCAAGGTAATTTTTCAACCTTTTCCCATTCACCGTGAACTTATTTATCCCATCTTCGGATTCAATCTCTACGGCTCCACTGGAGAACATTTGCACTACTCTGAAGGGTCCTAATCATCGGGACTTTAACTTACCCGCAAAAAATCTCAATCTCGAGTTGTATAATAACATTAGATCTCCGGGTTTGAAGTTCCGATCCAAGATGTGCTTATCATGCATTATTTGCATACTTTCTTTGTATAATCTAGCACTCTCAAATGCATGGAAACCTGAATTCCTCGAGGTCATGTAACTAAGTGACTCTGCTGGTGCCTGTAGTCTCCATATCCAAATTCAACTGCCGCAGTGCCCTAAGTGCTTTATGTTCGAGCTCTACCATAAGGTGGCATGCCTTTCCAAACACCAACTTGTACGATGACATACCAATTGGAGTTTTGAATGTTGTGCGGTACGCCCACAATGCATCATCCAGCTTCTTCGCCTAATCGGTCCTTTTTGCATTCACTATATTTGTCAGGACACTTTTAATTTCCGTGTTAGACACTTCAACTTGGCCGCTCATCTGTGGATGGTACGGTATGGCTACTTTGTGGCGAACTCCATACTTTTCCAACAGGCATGCGAACGCTCTATTGAAAAGTGGGATCCACCATCACTGATTATATCTCTCGGGGTGCCAAAACGTGTGAAGATGTTTTTCTTTAGGAAACTTGTCACTCCTTTTGCATCATTGGTTGGGAGAGCCGCCACTTCGACCTATTTGGAGACGTAGTCAACTGCTACCAAGATGTATTTTTTACCATACAAGCTGACGAACGGCCCCATAAAATCGATCCCCCACATGTCAAAAACCTCCACCTCTTGAATTGTGGTTATCGGCATCTCGTGACGGTGATATATGTTGCATGTCCTTTGGCATTCATCGAAACTTTTGACCCAAGCATGGGCATCCTTGAACAGAGTAGGCCAATACAATCCCGATTCCAACACTTTTTCTGCTGTCCGAATTCCTCCAAAGTGTCCACCATATGGTGAAGCATGGCAAACCTGCAAAACAGAAGGTTGATCTTTCTCGGGGATACACCTCCGGATCATGTTATCTACACATATCTTAAAAAGTAGAGTTTCATCCCAATAATAAGATTGATAGTCACGGAAGAACTTTTTCCTTTGAATTGAGGAGAGTTCATAAGGTACAATACCGCTTGCTAAGTAATTAGCAATATCAGCATACCATGATGCCTCCTCCATTGTCACAACAAGTAACTGTTCATCCGGGAATGTCTCTGTGATATCTTCAACCTCCATTCTTTTTTCTGCTCCTTCCAACCTTGAGAGGTGGTTTGCCACTTGATTATCCGTCCCTTTTCTATCACGAATTTCTAGATCGAATTCTTGTAGCAAAAGAACCCAGTGAATCAAGCGTGGCTTTGAATCTTCTTTGCTATCAAGTACCTAATTGCTGCATGATCAGTGTAAATAATAACTTTTGAACCAATTAAGTACGACCTGAATTTGTCGAAGGCAAACACTACAACTAGTATTTCCTTTTCCGTTACAGTGTAATTGAGCTGTGCGCCACTGAACGTCCTGCTTGCATAGTATATTGAGTGCATCATCTTGTCCTTGCGTTGTCCCAAGACTGCTCCTATAACATAATCACTGGCATTGCACATGAGCTAGAACGGTTGCTCCCAATTGGGTGCAACAATGATGGGTGCAGTCACCAATCTCTTTTTCAGCTCCTCAAAAGCCAACCTGCAATCATTAGAAAACACAAAGAGATGGTCTTTTTCAAATAGTTCGCATAATGGGTTAGCAATCTTGGAGAAATTTTTAATGAACCTCCTATAGAACCCGCCGTGTCCAAGGAAACTTCTCACCTCCTTTACCGAAGTGGGATGTGGTAACTTCTCAATCACATAAACCTTAGCATGGTCGACTTCAATCCCCTTGCTGGACACTCGATGTCCCAACATGATTCCTTCTTGTACCATAAAATAGCAATTTTCCCAATTCAGCACCAGATTTGTCTCCATACATCTTTTGATCACTCTTCTTAAGTTGTGAAGACAATATTTGAATGAATCCCCCACCACAGAGAAATCATCCATAAACACCTCCATAATTTGCTCAACCATGTCAGTGAAAATAGCTAACATGCACCGCTATATGTAGCCGGTGCATTACACAACCCAAAAGGCATTCTCCGAAAGGAAAAGATGCCATACGGACAAGTGAAGGATGTTTCCTCTCTGTCTTCAGGGGCTACTGAGATCTGGTTGTACCCCGAATACCCATCCAAGAAACAAAAGTGAGATTGCCCAGCTAACCTGTCCAACATTGGTCAATGAAAGGCAAGGGGAAATGGTCCTTCCGGGTGGCTTTTTTCAGTTTTCTATAGTCCATGCAAATCCGCCACCCCGTGACTGAAGAGTCGAGATCAACTTGTTCTCATTTTGTACTACCGTCATTCCTCCCTTTTTCGGCACACATTGGACATGGCTGACCTAGTTGCTGTCAGAGATGGGGAAGATGATAACCGCATCCAACCACTTGATCACTTCCTTCATATTCGGGTTCAGCCTTCGTTTATGTTCTCTGGAAGGTTTGTGCCCCTCTTCCAGAAGAATCTTGTGCATATAGAAGGTTGAGTTGATACCCTTTATGTCTTCCATGGTCCAACCAATGGAAATCTTACATTCTTGCAATACCTGCAATAGTTGATCTACCTGCACAACTAGCAAACCAGATGATATAATAACATGCAAAGTAGAATTAGGACCCAAGAAAGCGTACCTGAAGTGGGCTGGAAGCGGTTTCAAGTCCAGTTGTGGTGGCTCCTCCATTGATGGTTTTGCAGGTGGTGGGGCTCGAACTGAGGCTCCCTTTTCCAGAATCCTTGACCTTCAAGATCCATGACCCACTCTGCCAACCCTTCACCGTCCATCTCTTCCAAATTCATCAAGCAGGATTCTAGTGGATCCTTGACATTAAGGGTCTCATCCTCTTCTTGTAGTATCCGTGGAGGACTCATTGAAGAAAATTTTGGACAACCAGAAGAAGATCCTGGAGACTCTAGATACTCATGGAAAGATCATCAAGGACTTGGGGAAACAGGTGAAAAATATGCAGAAGACTCAGGCATCAAAGGACTCGGTGGACAAGTTGTGCAAGGAAGTTGAGAAGATTTCTTCTGCCAGAGATCTTCCACTGGACCTTCTTGTGGAGAAGACAGCCCCAGCAACACCTGCAGCAGTGCCAGAGGCACCAGAGACACCAACTGGCCAGTCTGAGGAGCTGGCTGCAACTACACACACTGTTGAGGAGTTGATACAGATGCTCAGCAACCCCGTAGTCCCTTAGTCAGAAGATGTGAAGATACAGTTATAGGAGACAGAGGGTGCTGAGGACCCCATGCAGGCTGAGGAGACCACACATGTTGAGGACCCGATGCAGACTAAGACCACATAGGGAGTTTTCTTTACTCTCTACCCCTTTCCCTGTTCTTATTTGTTATTAGCATTGAGGACAATGCTCATTTTCATTTGGGGGGGGGGGGTGGTTCATTTTGATTTGACTTTGACATTTGGTACGTAATAACTATTACTCTATTTTTCTTTATCTTTATTTTTCCTTTTGATATGTATATATTTTTACCATTTGATGTATATATTCATTTCCATTATGTATATATCCGCTTTACTTCATGTTGTATATATTTAGTTTACTTTCCTTAGTTTTACTTCATAACTTTTTTTGTTGTTTTTCCTTAGTACCATAGCTTATTATTTACTTTAGTAGCCTCTTTTTAATTTGTTAGCTTCTTTTTACGTTTTGTGTGAACAATAAGCCTTTGGTTTTCTTAATACCACGGTTCTTTTCAAAGGAGGATGTTGTGTGAACCAGGTGGATCTTCCCAACCATGGATGGCGTGACAACCTTTTTAAGGGATTGAGTCCATTTTCTTTATGTTCTGGTATATATAGTAGTAATGAGTAAAAGTGTCTCAAGCAGGCTTCACTTGGTACTAACACATTTACCTTTGATCTTATGGTTAGAAACAAAGTTGATTGGAAAAGAATAGCTCTAGTTGTGACATTTAGACTCTTGTGTTGACTAAAACAATCATCGAGTGGTTTCTTCGAGCCATTTGTGATTTTCAATATTAACTAGGGTTGTTGTGGGCCCTCAAATCTCTTCTCGTTAACAATCCAATAGCTTGAAAGGTGAGGTATGGAATTGCACGTCCAAGTTCCGTGCCAATAAGTCTAGAACTTGCCCTGAATGTTTGTCTAGGCAAAATTCTAAGTATATCTCGACTTGAGAAATGATTGTAGGCTCTCCTTGATCCAATTTAAAACTTGAAAGATTCCGTACCTACCAATGTGATATCCCTAGTCAACTCCTTTGAGCCGAAGCCCATTTTCTTTCAATAACCACATTACAAGCCTTTATCCATTTTATAATAACCCTCTCCTGGCACCCGATCTTTCCTTAGAATTCTTGAAAGGTAATTGGCAAAAGCATAAGTTAGGGGATAGACGAGGAATTCGAAAGTGATAAATGGTACAAAGAAGAAAATAAATGAAGAAAAAGAAAGGCAAAGAAAAGGAAGAAAGGCCAAAAAGAAAAATGTCAAAAAGGAAGTGAATAAAGTAGAAAGTTGAAGGGATTCAAAGAAAGCAATGATTAAAGGCATGAAGTGATTAGAAAAGGATAAAGGTGATTGTCATGATCAATAAGGAGTGACACTGCGTCTCTCTAGTTCCCCTAAGGAATAAGAAAATGACTCAAAGAGTCAAGAAAGTATGAGCCGAAAAGAGAAAATGGAGTGCTTAAGGAAAGATGAAACCGTCATATTCCGATAAGTCCTACCTTGATCCAAAAGCCTTTACATTCCCACAAAAGCCCTATATGATTTCAAGTTGAGTGAGCTTATATTAGTGGTGATTTACATAAGGGGCAAACTTATGGTACTTAGAGCCGGACTTGTGACATTCTTTTGAGAGAGATAAGGTACTTCTTTGTTTCGAGTGTTACATTCTAAAGTGAGATTTGCTCATGGAGAATAGAGGAGGATGATTTTGGGTTCCACAATGACCTACGTGATAGAGCGAGCTTCCTTGGTGAAATAAGCCAACTCTTGATGCTCTAGTGTCACATTAGAACTATGATACTCAAAAAGTCAAAACATGGTGTTGTTGATAACTCATTTGTGTTGAGGGTAATTGTTAGTCCCAATTGATACATGAATTCACCTTAGGACAGCTGAAATATTCTTTTTTTCTAGTGGAGGTGGGAATTACCTTAATTTCTTGAGGATAAGAAAAAGCTTAAGTTCGGGGGAGTTTATAAGTAGGGATTTTGACCTCTTATTTGCTTTCTTTTACTTGTTTTTTAGGTAAAAAATGCTTGAAGGTATTCCTGGAAACTAATGAAATGTGCTTTCTTGCAAGAATTATTCAATATGAGCCAAAGGAATCAAAAGTTGAACAAAAACCAAAACTGGACAAAGAGGCCTGGAGTGTGGACCGCACAAATATTGTGTTGTGATGACCCAAAAGGTCATCTTGTGTAATTTAGCAGAAACTGCATTTCGAGGCCCCAAAAGACTCCGTTAATCTCACCTTGATTTGCATGCGTAACCCGAGCGCGTAGCCGGGAAGCTTTTATTTGGAAATGTGTTGAACTGTTAAATTTATTATAATTAATGGAATAAAGTTAACTTTGGTCAATATTTTTGGTAAACGGACCCGGACGCATGATTTGACGGTCCCGGAGGGTCCGTAGGAAAATATGGTACCTGGGTGTATGCCCGGAATCAAATTCCGAGGCCCTAAGCCCAAGAAATACATTTTTTAAGAAAAAATGTTTTCTGAAAAAAAGAAAGACTTTTGAAAATGAACTTTGATGTGAAATCTGTGTTACCGGGCCTGTATTATGGTTCCGAAGCCCGAAACAGGTTAAATATATGTTATGTGAGTTATCTGTGAAATTTGGTGTAAAACGGACTTGAAATGACGTGGTTCGGATCGAAATTGGAATATTTGAGCTTTATGAAGTGTTCAGAAAATTCCATGAGTTTTGAGGTTTAATTCATTGTTTTGATGTTATTTTAGTGGTTTAATCAGTCGAATAAGTTCATAGGATGATTTTGGAAGTCGTGTGTATATTTGGTGTCATTCCGAGTAGTGTAGGTCAGTTCGACACGTTGTTAGCGAAGTCTAGAAAACTTAAAGTTCCTATGTTTGGTTCTTGGGCTGGGGGTGTGATTTTGAGTTTTAGCATTGTTTTGGGTGTTCCAAAGGCTCGAGTGAGTCCGTGTTATGATTTGGGACTCGTTGGTATATTGGAATAGGGTTCGAGTGGGCCCAGGTGCCTTCCAGGCACCTAACGGGGCTAAAAACCAGCAAACACAGCTGCTGGTGCACCTGTTCTGGTGTGACCGCAGGTGCGATTTCCCAGTCGCAGGTGCAGGACCGCTCCTGCAGTCCCCAGCATCGCAGGTGCGATCACCCAGTGGCCTGGCCAATCATCGTAGGTGCGGAAAATTTTCCGCAGAAGCGGAGCCGCAGGTGCGGTCTCCACTCCGTAGGCGCGGGCCCAGTCTCCCCAGCCCGTTTCCACAGGTGTGAGATTTTTCTCACAGGTGCGGGACCGCAGGTGCGGAATCACTGTGCAGACAATGTGTTTTAAATACGGGTTTTAAACCCATTTTTCTCATTTCTTTCTTCTTCCTTGGGAGATTTTCCTCCATTGTTAAGGGCTAACGACCTGGTCTTCTAAGGTAAGTGAACTCTACTAAAAAATTAGCTTCATGCATGGATTTTAGCTTAATTAACTACATAAATTAGTGCAAAAATCAAAAATTTGGGTAGTAACCTAGAACTTGTGATCATTTGAGAATTTTCTGTGAGATGGGCATGAAATCAAGTAAGAATCATATATTAATGATCATTAGGCTTTGGGTGAGTGTTCCCTTCGAGAATTATTAGAATCCGAGCGAGCGGGCCCGGGGTCGAATTTTGGTATTTTTGGAAGAATGCTAGGAATTGTATATTTAGGCTATGGGATTGTGTTAATGAGTCATTATTGATGTTAGTAAGTTAATTATGTCTAGATATTGTTGTTCCGGAGTTGAATTCAAAAGGAAAGGCGGTGTTAGAGGCTTGATTGCTATTTTTGGACCCGAGGTAAGTGTCTTGCCTAACTTTGGTGAGGGAATAGGTATTATATGCTATATGTCAAGTGTTTATCATGTTCAATTCATATGTGAGGTGACGAGTACCTATGCATTGTGTGTCAAGTTATGCCCGTGAGTCTATTTTCGATAAAAAACCTTATTATTACTTCCATGTTCGTTATATTATGCAATTGTCTCTACTTGGAAGTTAATTAATGTTGAAAACTATGGTTGATGAACTCATGATGTATTGTTTCGATTGAGAACCCAATTGTAAAGGATATATTTGAAATGATTGGTTATAGCTGAGACCCTTGCCGGGCAATCGTTACGATATTGACTGATACCTTCCCCTTCCCGGGTGATTTTGAATTGTATTTCGACTATGCTGTATTCCTTGCCATTAATATTGTCATTGTTTTGGAGAGGAAGAGAGTAAAAACACGAAGGGTGATGCCGTACCATATTTTATATTGTTTATGCACGAGGGGACATTCCGTGCCATATTTTATATTGTTTATGAACAAGGGGACATGCCGTGCCATATCTTATATTATTATGCACGGGGGAAAATTTTGTGCCATGTTTATATTGTTTATGCACAAGGGGACATTCCGTTCCATGTTTATATTGTTCATGCACGAGGGGACATTCTGTGCCATATATATTATTATGCACGAGGGGACATTCCGTACCATGTTTATATTGTTTATGCACAAGAGGACATTCCGTGCCATATTTTATATTATTATTCACGAGGGGACATTCCGTGCCATGTTTATATTGTTTATGCACAAGGAGACATTCCGTGCCATATTTTATATTATTATGCACGAGGGGACATTCTGTGCGATGTTTATATTGTTTATGCACGAGGGGACATTGCGTGCCATGTTTATATTGTTTATGCACGAGGGGACATTCCGTGCCATATTTTATATTATTATGCACGAGGGGACATTCCGTGCCGTATCTTTTCACTATTTAATTTGCGTTGTCACTTCCCATTATTAATTTAAGATATTTTAGACTGTTGTTTTCGTTTCCGTCATTTCAGTATTTGCTATCTCTTACCCCCAACATGTTCTTCCCCGTAATTGTATTCTTGTTTAGGTTCGTCTATACTATTGAACTGCACAGGTGCATTTTTGTTGTCGTGTCCTAGCCTCGTCACTACTTCGCTGAGGTTAGGCTCGACACACTTAGTACATGGGGTCGGTTGTACTTATGCTACACCTGTACTTCTTTATGTTGTACAGATTACGCAGCCGGACCCAGTGGACATCATTAGTGGGAGTGTCTTTTCGCTCATCCTAGAGGCTTCAAGGTATACCCGCTGACGTTCGTGGGCCTTGGCGTCTCTCTACCCCTCGTTCTTCATTTCTGTCTTGTTTTCCCCTAGTTTTCAGAGACAATCATGTATTTCCTTTCAGACTTTGTATTTAGCAATCTTATTGACAGTTCGTGAGTTTGTGACTCGAGGTTTTGGGAAATTAAGGCGTCGTTGTATTATGTTGTCTTTACTTAGTTTTGAAACTATATTTATTTCCGCTGTTAAGTTGTGAACTGTTTTTAGCTTATTCTTTTAATTCGATGTTATCATGTTAGTTTAACTGTGCACGTTGGCTTGTCTAGCGGGTTCAACTTTAGACGCCACCACGTACTGATGGTGGGATTTTGGGGTGTGACAAGTTGGTATCAGAGAACTAGGTTGCTTAGGTCTCACAACTCACGGACAACTTGGTAGAGTCTGAGGGATCGGTATGGAGACGTCTGTATTTACCCCCCAGAGGCTGCAAAGGTAGGATGACTCCACATTTCTTTTCATCTCTGTCGTGCAATATGAATTCTGAGTACTGATTGAGTTTCTATTCTATTCTCTCGCAGATGGCGAGGACGCGTGCTTCCCTTGGTTCTGCTCAGCATCCCGACACTCCTGCTACTGCTCCTACGAGGGGTCGAGGTGGTCAAGGACGAGGCTGTGCTAGAGGCCGAGGCCGGGGCCGGGCTCAGCCTAGAGCAACAACCCCAGCGGAGGACCCTCAGGTCGAGTCTGACGAGGAGGTCCCAGTTCCGACAGTCCCAGTTGGACCAGCTCAGGTCCCAGAGGGGTTCATAGCTACCCCAGTGCTTCAGGACGCTCTTGTCCGTCTAGTCGGACTCATGGAGAGTGTAGCACAAGCGGGTCTTCTTCCTACTGCACCAGCCGTCTCTCAGGTTGGGGGAGGTACCCAAACTCCTGCCACTCGCATGCCAAAGCAGCTAGCTCCACAGTTTCAGACTCCGGCACCTCAGCCAGCCGGAGTAGCTCAGTCGGGTATTGCAGCACCGGTAGCAGAGGGAGCAACTATGTCAGCGGATGCTTTGTGGAGACTGGATAGGTTCACTAAGTTATTCACTGCTACTTTTACTGGTTCACCATCAGAGGATCCCCAGGATTATTTGGACAACTGCCATGAGGTTCTTCGGAACATGGGCATAGTGGAGTCCAACAGAGTTGACTTTTGCTACTTTTCGGTTATCTGGCGCAGCCAAGAGTTAGTGGAGAGACTATTGCTTAGCCAGACCAGCTGGGTCTACACCCTTGACTTGGACTCAGTTCTCAGAAGTATTTTTGGGAAAGTTCCTTCCCATTACTCAGAGGGAGGACCTTCGGAGGCAGTTTGAGCGTCTCCAGCAGGGATCTATGACAGTCACTCAGCACGAGATCAGGTTAATCACTTTAGCCCGACATGCTCTTATGATACTTCCCACTGATCGGGAGAGGGTTCAGAGATTTATTGAGGGATTGTCCCAGCCTATCAGACTTCAGATGGCTAGAGAGTCAGGTACTGATATTTCATTCCAGGATGCGGCCAATATGGCTAGGAGGATTGAGATGATTATGTCACGGGGTGGTGGTCAGGAGGGTTGAAAAGAGGCCCCGTCATTTCGGTCGTTTCACTAGAGCCTCATCTGGGGCAGGGATTCTTCAGGAAGAGTTCATCCTCCCAGACCCTATCAGTCGGCACTTCAGGTAGCTCACAGTGCACCACCAGCACCTATCAGTACACCGCCACTTCAGAGTTTCCAGGGTGTTATCAGGGTCGTCAGGGACAGTTCCAGAGTCCCCAGCCATATCAGCAGAGGCAGTGTTATTCTTGCGGTGGATTGGGGCATGTTTCCAGGTATTGTCCCCGAGCTTCTAGTGGTTCTCAATATCAGGGTTCACGTGCCATGGTTCCCGTATCAGGCGCACCCCCACCCTCTCAGTTAGATAGGGGTGGCGGTCGGGGTGCCATAGGTAGAGGTCAGACTCATAGAGGTGGAGGACATGCCACGAGAGGTAGAGGTCAGGACGCGGTAGGTCGACCTAGAGATGCTCAGATTAGAGGGGCTCAGCCCTGGTGCTATGCTTTTCCTGCCAGGCCTGATGCTGAGGATTCTGATGTAGTTATTACAGGTACAGTTTCAGTTTGCAGCCGAGAGGCTTAGATGTTATTTGATCCAGTTCTACGTTCTTCTATGTGTCTTTATATTTTTCCCCTTATTTGGGTATGCCCCGTGATTCCTTGAGTACTGCTGTGCATGTTTCTACACCGGTGAGTGATTCTATATTGGTAGATCGAGTCTACCATGCTTGCTTAGTAGTCATTGGTGGTCTGGAGACTCAGGTTGATATTTTGCTTCTTGATATGATTGACTTCGATGTCATATTGGGGATGGATTGGTTATCCCCCTATTATCCTATTCTAGACTGTCACGCCAAGATAGTGACCTTGGTTTTACCAGGGGTGCCCCGTTTGGAGTGGAAGGGAACTCCTAGTCATTCTTCTGGTAGAGTTATTTCTTATATGAAGGCTCGGCGCATGGTCGGGAAGGGTTGTTTGGCCTATATGGCCTATGTTCGTGATTCTAGCGCCGAGGTTCCTTCCCTAGAGTCGGTGTCCGTGGTTCGTGAGTTTCCAGAGGTTTTCCCTGCTGACCTGCCGGGTATGCCACCCGACAGGGATATTGATTTTTGTATTGAGTTAGCTCAGGGCACCCAGCCTATTTCTATTCTGTCATATCGTATGGCCCCGCCAGAGTTAAAGGAGTTGAAAGATCAGTTGCAGGAATTGTTGGATAAAGGATTCATTAGTCCTAGTGTCTCTCTTTGGGGTGCTCCAGTATTGTTTGTCAAGAAGAAAGATGGCTCGATGAGGATGTGTATTGACTACCGACAGTTGAATAAGGTTACTATTAAAAACAAGTATCCTTTGCCGAGGATTGATGATTTATTCGACCAGCTTCAGGGTGCTTCAGTGTTTTCCAAGATTGGCTTGAGATCTGGTTACCATCAGTTGAGGATTAGGGTGTCTGATGTCCCTAAGACAACTTTTCACAGTCGTTATGGGCATTATGAGTTCTTGGTGATGTCATTTAGGCTGACGAATGCCCCCACTGCTTTTATGGATTTGATGCACCGAGTGTTCAGGCCTTATTTGGACTCATTCTTGATTATTTTCATTGATTATATATTGGTATACTCTCGCAACTGAGAGGAGCATGAGCAGCACCTTAGAGTCGTCCTCCAGACTCTGAGGGATAGTCAGTTGTATGCCAAATTTTCCATGTGAGTTCTGGTTGAGTTTAGTTGCCTTTCTAGGCCATGTGGTATCGTCAGAGAGTGTTCAAGTGGATCCCAAGAAGATTTCAGCAGTCAGAGATTGGCCTAGACCCACCTCAGCTACAGATATCCGGAGTTTCTTGGGCTTAGCAGGTTATTATCGCCGGTTTGTGGAGGGATTTTCATCCATTGCAGCCCCGATGACCAGGTTGACTCAGAAGAGTGTCCAGTTTGGGTGGTCTGATGAGTGCGAGGCGGGATTTCAGAAGCTCAAGACAGCCTTGACCACGACACTAGTGTTGGTCTTGGCCACAAGTTCAGGATCGTATACCGTATATTGTGATGCTTCACGGGTTGGGTTTGGTGAAGTGTTGATGCAGGATGGCAAGGTTATAGCCTATGCTTCTCGTCAGTTGAAGGTCCATGAGAAGATCTATCCAGTTCATGACTTGGAGTTAGACGCTATTGTGGATGCATTAAAGATTTGGAGGCATTACTTGTATGGTGTGCCATGTGAGGTGTTCACGGATCATAAGAGCTTGCAGTATTTGTGTAAACAGAAGGAGTTGAACATGAGACAGAGGAGATGGTTAGAGTTACTGAAGGATTATGATATTACCATTATTTATCATCCGGGGAAGGCCAATGTGGTGGCCGATGCTTTGAGTCGGAAGTTAGCTAGTATGGGTAGTCTTGCCTATTTATCAGTCGGAGATCGACCTTTTGCTTTGGATGTTCAGACCTTAGCCAACCGATTTGTGAGATTGGAGGTTTCTGAGACTGGCAGTTTTTTGGCCCATACCGTGGCCCGTTCTTCATTGTATGACCGTATTCGGGCCAGGCAGTATGATGATCGCCATTTATGTGTTTTTAGAGATAGAGTCAGGCACGGGGATGCCAAACAAGTTACGGTTGATACTGAGGGAGTATTGAGGATGCAGGGTCATATTTGTGTAGCCGATGTCGATGGAATTCGTGAGTTGATACTACAGAAGGCCCATAATTCTAGGTATTCTATTCATCTAGGCGCCGCAAAGATTTACCAGGACTTGCGGCAGCATTATTAGTGGCGTAGAATGAAGAAGGATATTGTAGCTTATGTAGCTTGGTGCTTAAATTGTCAGCAGGTTAAGTATGAGCACCAGAGGCCCGGTGGTTTGATGCAGCAGATTCAGCTTCCCGAGTGGAAGTGGGAGCGTATCACCATGGACTTTGTATCTGGACTCCCACGAACTCAGAGCATGTTTGATGCAATATGGGTCGTTGTGGATAGGCTGACCAAGTCAGCGCACTTCATTCCAGTATCAGTTTCGTATTCAGTAGAGAAGTTGGCGAGGATCTATATGAGAGAGATTGTTAGGCTGCATGGTGTGCCCATATCCATTGTATCAGACCGAGGTACTCAGTTTACCTCCCATTTTTGGAGAGTATTTCAGCGAGAGTTGGGCACCCGGATTGATTTGAGCACCGCATTTCATCCTCAGATGGACGGGCAGTCCGAGCGCACTATTCAGATCTTGGAGGATATGTTGCGAGCTTGTGTTATTGACTTTGGTGGTTCATGGGACCAGTTCTTGCCTTTAGCTGAGTTTTCCTACAACAATAGCTATCGGTCGAGCATTCAGATGGCTCCGTACGAGGCGTTGTATGGTAGACGGTGTCGGTCTCCAGTCGGGTGGTTTGAGCCGGGGGAGGCTAGATTGTTGGGTTCTGAGTTAGTCCAGGATGCCTTGGACAAGGTGAAGATCATTCAGGATAGACTTCGTACATCGCAGTCCAGGCAGAAGAGTTATGCGGATCGCAGAGTTCGAGATGTGGCATTTATGATAGGCGTTCAGGTGTTTCTTCGGGTGTCGCCCATGAAGGGCGTGATGAGATTCGGAAAGAAGGGCAAGTTGAGCCCTAGGTACATTGGTCCATTTGAGATTCTGGACAAGGTAGGAGAGGTGGCCTACAGACTTGCCTTGCCACCTAGTTTGTCAGCCGTGAATCCAGTATTTCACGTGTCTATGCTCCGGAGGTATATTGCGGACCCATCTCATGTACTTGACTTCAGTGGTGTCCAGTTGGACAGGGATCTGTCTTATGAGGAGGAGTCGATAGCCATATTAGATCGGCAGGTGCGACAGTTGAGGTCGAAGGGTTATCCTTCGGTTCGTGTTCAGTGGAGAGGTCAGCCTGTTGAGGCAGCTATTTGGGAGTCCGAGCCCGATATGCGGAGCCATTATCCCCACCTTTTCCCCGATTCAGGTACTTTTCTATGTCCGTTCGAGGATGAACGGTTGTTTTAGAGGTGGAGATTGTGATGACCCAAAAGGTCATCTTGTGTAATTTAGCAGAAACTGCATTTCGAGGCCCTGAAAGCCTCCGTTAATCTCACCTCGATATGTGTGCGCATCCCGAGCGCGTAGCCGGGAAGCTTTTATGTGAAAATGTGTTGAACTGTTGAATTTATGATAATTAATAGAATAAAGTTGACTTTGGTCAACATTATTGGTAAACGGACTCGGACCCATGATTTGACGGTCCCGGAGGATCCGTAGGAAATTATGGGACCTGGGTGTATGCCCGGAATCGAATTCCGAGGCCCCAAGCCCGAGAAATGAATTTTTAAAGAAAATTGTTTTATGAAAATAAGAAAGACTTTTGAAAATTAACTTTGATGTGAAATTTGCGTTACCGGGCGCGTATTATGGTTCCGGAGCCCGGAACAGGTTTAATATATGTTATGTGAGTTATCTGTGAAATTTGGTGTAAAACAGACTTGAAATGACGTGGTTCGGATCGAAATTAGAATATTTGAGCTTAATGAAGTTTTAAGAAATTCCATGAGTTTTGAGGTTTAATTAATTATTTTGATGTTATTTTAGTGGTTTAATCAGTCGAATAAGTTCGTAGGATAATTTCGGAAGTCGTGTGTGTCATTCCGAGTAGTGTAGGTCAGTTCAGCATCGTAGGTGCGATCATCCAGTGGGCTGGACAATTATCACAGGTGCGGAAAATTTTTCGCAGGAGCGGAGCCGCAGGTGCGATCTCCACTCCGCAGGTGCGGGCCCAGGCTCCCCAGCCCATTTCCGCAGGTGCGGTCCCCGATCCGCAAGTGCAGAATCACTGTGCAGGCAGTGTGTTTTATATACGGGGTTTAAACCCATTTTTATCATTTCTTTCTTCTTCCTTGGGCGATTTTCCTCCATTGTTAAGGGCTAACGACCTGGTCTTGTAAGGTAAGTGAACTCTACTCAAAAATTAGCTTCATGCATGGATTCTAGCTTAATTAACTACATAAATTAGTGCAAAAATCAAGAATTTGGGTAGTAACCTAGAACTTGTGATCATTTGAGAATTTTCTATGAAATGGCCATGAAACCAAGTAAGAATCATATATTAATGATCCTTAGGCTTTGGGTGAGTGTTCCCTTCGAGAATTATTGGAATCCGAGCGAGCGGGCCCGGGGCCGAATTTTGGTATTTTCGGAAGAATGCTAGGAATTGTATATTTAGGCTATGGGATTGTGTTAATGAGTCATTATTGATGTTAATAAGTTAATTATGTAATTCCGGAGTTGAATTCAAAAGGAAAGGCGGTGTTAGAGGCTTGATTGCTATTTTTGGACCCGATGTAAGTGTCTTGCCTAACTTTGGTGAGGGGATAGGTATTGTATGCTATGTGTCAAGTGTTTATCAGGTTCAATGCATAGGTGAGGTGACGAGTACCTATGCATTGTGTGTCAAGAATGCCCGTGAGTCTATTTTCGATAAAAAACCTTATTATTTACTTCCATGTTCGTTATATTATGCAATGGTCTCTACTTGGAAGTTGATTAATGTTGAAAACTTTGGTTGATCAACTCATGATGTATTGGTTCGATTGAGAACCCAATTGTAAAGGATATATTCGAAATGATTGGTTATAGCTGAGACCCTTGCCGGGCAATCGTTACGATATTGACTGATACTTTCCCCTTGCCGGGTGATTTTGAATTGTATTTCCACTATGATGTATTCCTTGCCATTGATATTGTCATTGTTTTGGTGAGGAAGAGAGTAAAAGCATGAAGGGTGATGCTGTGCCATATTTTATATTGTTTATGCACGAGGGGACATTCCGTGCCATATTTTATATTGTTTATGCACGAGGGGACATTTCGTGCCATGTTTATATTGTTTATGCACGAGGGGACATTCCGTGCCATGTTTATATTGTTCATGCACGAGGGGACATTCCGTGCCATATTTTATATTATTATGCACGAGGGGAAATTCTATGCCATGTTTATATTTTTTATGCACGAGGGGACATTCCGTGTCATATTTTATATTATTATGCACGATGGGACATTCCGTGCCATGTTTATATTGTTTATGCACGAGGGGACATTCCGTGCCATGTTTATATTGTTTATGCACGAGGGGACATTCCGTGCCATATTTTATATTATTATGCACGAGGGGACATTCTGTGCCATGTTTATATTATTTATGCACGAGGGGACATTCTGTGCCATGTTTATATTGTTTATGCACGAGGGGACATTCTGTGCCATATTTTATATTATTATGCACGAGGGGACATGCCGTGCCGTATCTTTTCACTGTTTAATTTGCGTTGTCACTTCCCATTTTAATTTGAGATATTTTAGATTGTTGTTTTCGCTTCCGTCATTTCAGTATTTGCTATCTCTTACCCCCAGCATGTTCTTCCCTGTAATTGTATTCTTCTTTAGTTTCTGCTATACTATTGAACTGCACAGGTACATTTTTGTTGTCGTGTCCTAGCCTCGTCACTACGTCGCTGAGGTTAGGCTCGACACTTACTTAGTACATGGGGTCAGTTGTACTGATGCTACACCTGCACTTATTTATGTTGTGCAAATTACGCAGCCGGACGCAGTGGACATCATCAGTGGAAGTGTCTTTCAGATCATCCTAGGGGCTTCAAGGTATACCCGCTGGCGTTCGTGGGCCTTGGCGTCTCTCTACCCCTAGTTCTTCGTTTCTGTCTTATTTTCCCCTAGTTTTCAGAGACAGTCATGTATTTCATTTCAGACTTTGTATTTAGGACTCTTATAGACAGTTCGTGAGTTTGTGACTCCATGTTTTGGGAAATTAAGGCGTCGTTGTATTATGTTGTCTGTCTTAGTTTTGAAACTATATTTATTTCCGTTGTTAAGTTGTGAACTGTTTTTAGCTTATTCTGTTAATTCGATGTTATCATGTTATTTTAACTGTACACGTTGGCTTGTCTAGCGGTTTCAACATTAGACCCCATCACGACCCGATGGTGGGATTTCAAGACGTGACATGTGCGTCCGCAAAATCTATTGTGCGGCTGCGAATAAAACTATGTGGTCCGCAAGAGAGAGATTTAGAGACTTGTAATTTTAGATTTATGATGAGCGCGGACCGCACCAATATTGTGCGGCCACAGAAGTCCCTGTGCGGCTGCAATCAAAATTATGCGGTCCGCCGATGAACGAGAATCAGAGAGTTGGAAACTTGAGCAAAATGAAGGAGTGCGGACTGCAATTTTATGTAAAGTGCGGTCGCACACACAATGTGCAATCTGCGATGATGAAGGTTCAAAGATTTTTTGTCAGATATTTTTAGTTTAGTATAAATAGAATTTTTTGTCATTTTTAGGTCATGTTACGTTTTGTATGAGCACTTGAGACGACTACTTTTACTGTTTTCGGAAATTTTTTATTAGATTCACTTCTAAACATTAGATTTTCATCCCATAATCTAGTATTATGGATTTTACCTTCATTTCATCTTTAATTTCTTCTATTTTCATGAGTAGCTAAACCCATAGCTAGGGTTGTGACCCAAAAGTGTGGGTATTTAATGGGTGTTTAATTTAAGGTTTGAATGTGAATGAGTTAATGATATTTAGCCTAGTTCTTGCTAGATCAAGAATTAATGGTTGCAAACAATGATTCATGCCTTTATGACTTAGTCTCTACTTGAGAAAGATGGATTAAGTCTAGGAAAACTAGGCTAACAAGGAATTTGGGGTAAACTCAAGAAATTGATAGCCCCAATTAAAGGGTTAAACCTAGAGATAGTAATACCCGACTTGATCTAATATCACTTGATTTGTATGTATACCTATTTGGACTTGTGAAAGAAACATTGGGAAAAATCACTCAAACTACCGAGAGGTATAGAGTGAATACCCGGGTGTGATAGCTATATTACAATCCCAACTAATCAAGCTTGCCCTAGATTTTAAAATCCATTAGCTAACCACCTAGGTAGAAGTCACGACCCTAGACCCTTTAAACACTTGAAAAACCCACACAAAAATATTGTCCTTAGTTTTATTTATTGCAATCTTTGGAGTAAAGATATAAGTAGAATATCAACTCAAACTTGTGGAAGTGCAATTAGATTCAAAACCCGCATCCTTCTTAGATATAAACCTAATTCCAATCATTAACTCCTTGTGAATTTGATCCCGACCTTAGTTGGGTTCGACCTCCTCGCTACTCAATAGTAGTGTAGGCTTGGACCCGATAAGTGCCTTTTGCGAGATTTGGCGTCCTTCTACCAAGATTGTTTTACCTCTATTGGTGAACTCTCCATCTCTTTGTGGGATTTATGAGCAATCAGAGGCCTTCCAGTGTATGGATCTTTCTACAACAAAGTTATCCCCTCAACTAAAGAGTTGACACAAGCAGACGATCAAGATAAACCTTTGATAGCCCCAATTAAAGGATTAACCCTAGAGATAGTAATACCCGACTTGAGCTAATATCACTTGATTTGTATGTATACCCATTTGGACTTGAGAAAATCAAATTGGGCAAAATCACTCAAACTACCGAGAGGTATATAGTGAATACCCGGGTGTGATAGCTATATTACAATCCCAACTAATCAAGCATGCCGTAGATTTTACAATTCGTTAGATAACCACCTAGGTAGAATTCACGACCCTAGTCCCTTTAAACACTTGAAAAACCCACACAAAAATATTGTCCTTAGTTTTATTATTGCAATCTTTAGAGTAAAGATAGAAGTAGAATATCAACCCAAACTTGTGGAAGTGCAATTAGATTCAAAACCCGCATCTTGCTTAGATATAAACCTAATTCCAATCATTAACTCTCTGTGAATTCGATCCCGACCTTAGTTGGGTTATTATTGCATCGACATCCTCGCTACTCAATAGTAGTGTAGGATTGGACCCGATCAGTGCCTTTTGCGAGATTTGGCATCCTTCTACCAACATTGTTTTACCTCTATTGGTGAACTCTCCATCTCTTTGTGGTATTTGTGAGCAATCGGAGGCCTTCTAGTGCATAGATCCTTCTACAACAAAGTTATCCCCTAAACTAAGGAGTTGACACAAGTAGACGATCAAGAAAAACCTTTCCTCCCAAGAATTTGCTTCTACAAACTCATGGAGGATGATGTCCACAAGGTCTCCATTTGTGATTGCGTAGAGTTTTGTTTCGAGGTCCGAGTAGGCATGCCTAGCTTCTGTAAAAGTCATCAAGGAATCATACTACAAGGCCAAAGTTGAACTATAATCCTTCTGGAAATATCGATGCAAGCTTCATGCCGTGAATTGACAAGGAGAATTCCCCCTTTGTTGAGCTAGGAGTGAAGGAGTCACTTAGAGCTGAGACTTATTTGGCGTCTTTCCTTGCATGTTGTCTTTGCAAAATTTGTGCTCCCCAACAAGAAGATCTACTATGTTCGTGCTAGTGTCTTCAAAATCACGAGTTTGATGGCTCATGGAGAGAAGTTTTCCTTGGTGGTTCCGGTCCTTGCAAGTATCTACCATGGCTTGAAGGAGATCTCTACTTCTCAAGATTTTGGCGCCTACAAAGAACTCTTTCCTATTCATTATGTATATGGATAAATAAGAGCATATTTTGACACCTACTATTGTGTTAAGCATCCACAACGAGGTCCGCAAATGTTGCAAGGTTTTTGGCGAGAAGATGGCCAAGCATTTTGACCGATCATGAAGAACAATCGAATTCTTGGAGTGACATTTTTATAAGTCTTTGCTCAAGCTTCGTCACCCTTAGGCATGATGACGGTCATATTTTGGAATCTTATAGCCCCCATAGGTTTAGTCGTTAGTTCGAACTTTGTCAAGACATTCCTGGAAACCTCATAGAGCGACCTTATGATGGCTCACTAAAAATGCTAGTGCAATTATGGGACTCCTGCGTTCGTCTTGGAGGCTCGTCAAAATTTATCGTCCCTACGCGTCCATCAGAAGAGAGGTCTCTAATGACTCATGAGTATGCAGATTGGTGGTCAGCTCGTCAAGTGCACTCTTCCCGACAAAGTACTCACATCATTTTGAAAGTTCCAAGGAAAGATGATACTCATTTATCGTCCAAAGGTGATCAATACCAAAAGAACACTCACGATGGTCTTCCAATTCTTTCAAGTCCAAGTTAAGATCGAAAGATCCTTCGCAAAGCACCAAGGTCTTATCCAAGTGTACCCCTTTGACGGGTGGGGATACCCGCATGGACAGAGGAGATAAACATGTTTTGCTGACTTCCAAGACAATTGCTGCCACTATCAAGGTGATGGACAATCCTTGCAAACGAAAAGTGCCTCCTACTTCACAAAATAAAGATGTTACGAAGATAACCAACGTCGTTCTAACAAGCGAGGAAAGGACCCAACCTTATGCTTTGTCCAATGAGGTTGTGAATGTTAGTGCAACTTCCAGTTTAAACGAGAGTGAAGTTAGTCACGACACACATTGGAATTGTTCAAAGAAGAAGGCTAAAGACACGAGCCATAATGAGTTTCCTGACTTGGATACTCTTAGTATCGATACTAGATTATTTGTAGAGGGTAACCCTAGCTCAACGATGCCGTTGTCTGAACTGGAGAAACGAGTAAATATTATTTCCTTCAAATTTACTCCCCCCCATAAATTCAATAAAATTATTTTTTTTCTAAATTGCAGTTGGGCGTCGATGAGTTGTATGATGATGTACTTGGTGACAACATGGTGGAAGACTGTATTACAAGCCCAAATTCCTTCGGTGTGGCCGTAAAAAGTCCTCATACTTTATTTGTTGGTGTTGAATATCATGCTGCAAACAAGGCATGTTGACAGATTTGAGCTTTCCCAAAGAGTCGCACCTCAGAAAATGTTATGCTTTCCAAGCCATCCATGAAGAGTAAGATGGAGGCAACCGAAAGTTGAGCAAAGCGTCAAAAAGTCTTTGATCCTACTCCATGGCCGTTGTATTTTGATTCTCCAAACTTCAAACCACAAGAGGCTATCTCCCGCATTAAACTTATAACATGATGCATCATACCAATGGATCAAAGAGTTCTCTCTTGATTCTATGGATAACTTCATAAAGTTGGAGGAAAGTATCACTTTGACTCTTGAGGAAATTAAGAAGAAAATATTATTTATATTTCTAATTTAGAGGCTCTTGTTGAGGCTTTCTTCAAGATGTATACGGATTATGATGCTTTACGATCGTCCAAGATGACTAAAGAATCTCACCAAGAGTCATTTTCTGATGCACGGCGATGCCTCAATGATGCAAAATAGGAATATGAATAAGTAAACGAGTAGGTAGAGAAGCTTCAAGCCAATCTTGCGAGTGTCGAACAATATCTTGTTGCCTTGGCCTCTAGAAAGAAGAAAATCATCGCGCTCTCAGATAAACAACAAGTGAAGTTGGCTAAAACTCAAGTGAATGTTGCCATTACCGAAGGGGAGATTTATACATTGAAGCAAATCATCCATTGTTTGATGATGAAGCAGAGAAATTATCTCTCCTGAAAGAGGCAGTTGACATGCCGCAAACAAATCCTTAGCTTCACACATTTTCCATGATCTTAGAGTTTTTTTGCTTAGGATTCTCTACTTATGATTTTTTTAAAAGTAAAATCATGTAATGGATTACTTATTTCCTGGAGTAATAAAAGTATATTTATTTTTAGTATGTGATATATCCCTTTGAGACTTGGATTCCCTCCGTTATTCCCAATTATTTCTCTCTTAAATTTCAGCAGGTGTCTTGTGACTTGGCCTTGCTACTCTGTGCGCTCTTGTTAAAGAAAGTCATATCTTGAGATAGGAGCGGTGGAACTATAATCCATTTATACCATTAGAATGAACACTCAGAGAACTGCATCACCTATAATTCATGGATAAAATCTTTTTAGACTATTAATAGAAAAGTCGTGAAATCGACTTAACTATAGTGACTTTTTAGATTTGTGCACTGGTTTCAAAAAATCGTATCTCGAGCTAGGAGTGTCGGAATTACAATCCGTTTATGTTGCCAAAAACTAGATTTGGATAAATAAAGCACATATAAATTTCATAGCGGAAATCCTTTCAGAATGTCAATAGAAAATTTCAAAACTCAACCTAACTGCGGTAAACTTTCAGATTCGCGTACTTTCAGCGAAAAAGTACGTATCTTGAGCTTGGAATGTCAGAATTGCAATCCGCTTGGGCCGTTAGAAAGAAAACTCGTAGACCTAAAATAATTTGATCTTCATGGCAGAAATCCTTTATGACTGTCAACAAAAAGTTTTCGAACTCGACCTTACTGCAGTAAACTTTCAGATCGCCTACCTTCTTGCCAAAAAAAATTCGTATCTTGAGCTTGGAGTGTCGGAATTGCAATACGTTTGTGTCGTTAGAAAGTAAACTCAGAGACCTACAACATATATAAATATCATGGCGGAAATCTTTTGTTCAATAGAAAATTCTCTAACTCAACCTAACTACATTAAATTTTCAACTTCGCATGCATATAGAAGTTTTTGAGGCATAAGACCTTTTGGATTAGTCAAAGCTCAAGATCATGTATCGCTTGAACCTTTAGAACCCAAATCAGAAATTCCACAGCTAGGCCATATGACGGGGAACAATTGACATATGATTAAACTACACAAAGCTTTTGTGGTAGCATCATGTTTTGAAGAAATGAAGCGAACTTGGTAAGGCATTCAAGACAAGTCAACGACAACCCTTCGTGTCAATTGATTTTATGACTTAGATTCTTCATATAGGAAGAAACATAAATATTTTCGTTCTTTTAATTTCTTGACAATGATGTATTAGATCCTTGTAGCATTAAAGTAATGAAATGTCCATTTTGGCTCGACACAAATTGCCCTTTATCTTTTTGCAATGTACGCCTATTTGGAGTAATCAACGTGATATCTCAACTCGAATTTTGATGATCATGTCATGTTGAAACACATCTTTTAAGCTTATGCGACTAAACTTATAATGAAACACTAAGCTACCTACATACCTCAGTGAAGGGGATCAAGTCGTAACATAGTTCAAAATAATGTGAGATTTGTTTTTTATATTTTTATGTCCTAAATTTTGCCTAGGCCGCCTCTTCCAAGGTTTTCAACCTAGCGGACTTTTTATTTTGCCTAGTTATTTCGAAATTTTCAACTTAGCGGACTCCTTTTTTTAGGTATCGTTCGCAGTTTAGGCTCATGCAGGCCAGGAGACATGAAGTTTAGTTCGTGCATTAAGTAGCGTCTCTTATTCAAGGATAATACCTCTTAAAAATTTCCCATTAATGGGGTAAATTCTCATTCCATCTGCATCAACTAGCTTGTAAGCTCCACTTGAATAAGCTTCTTACACAACATATGAACCATCCCATTTTGAAGTGAATTTGCCCCCAGATTTGCGAGAGGTTAAAATGGGTCTTCTTACTGCAAGAAATTGATCACCAGCTTGGAAGGTCCTCAAGCGAACTTTTTTGTTGAAAGTACGAGAAAGATGAGCTTAATAACATTCAAGACTTTGTTGAGATTCTAGTCTTTTCTCATCAAGGGCCTACAAATCTTCAAAGGCGCAGAAGAGTGTTTTCTTCTTCAGTAAGACCTTCTTGGATAGCGAGTCACAAGGATGGTATTTGATGCTCAATAGGAAGAACTGCTTCGACTCCTTAAATAAGAGAATAAGGAGTTGCTTGTGTCGGCGTGCGATGAGTCGTTCGATATGCCCACAAATCTTCTTCCATTATGTCATGCAAATCTCTTTTAGACTTTGAGATGACCTTCTTTAACAAGTTGCAAAGTGTCTTGTTAAATGCTTCGGCTAGTCCATTTGCAACATCATAATACATTGACGAATTGCGTTGTTTGAAGCCAAAAAGGTCACAGATCTTGGTCATCAATTTGTTATCGGGGACTTGCCATTATTTGTTATTATATAACTAGGAATGCTGAAATGATAGATGATATTCACTCGAATGAAGTTTGCAACATTCTCCTTCTTCACTTCCTTGAGAGCGACGACCTCGACCCATTTTGAGAAGTAATTAGTTGCAACCAAGATGTATAGTTGCCCTCCAGAAGGTTTTGTAAGTGGTCCAACGATATCTAATCCCCAAGTGTCAAATGGCCAAGATGCAACAATAAGGTGTAACATTTCAGGTGGTTGGTGTATAAAATTTGTATGAAACTGCCAAGTCTTGCATCTTCGGGCATAATATAAGCAAACACTAGAGTGTTCCTCTTTCATAGCTTGAGTTGCTTCATATTTCCCTAAATAATGCAAGAGAACTCCCTCAAATAATCTTCGATAAAAAGTATCTTTGTAGTAAAGGAAGCGAGGGGCACGTCGACAAATTTTGGTCTTTCTTCTTGGATCTTATAGAAGTATCCCATAACATAAGTAGTCGATAATAGTTTGTCGCCAATAAACCTTCTCAGCTTCAGATATGGCTACTAAACATTCGAGCTTGATTTCTTTATCCTCGTTCTCATGTGGCTGTACTATCCATTTTTGGTAGATAGTGATTTGATGTCTGGCCGAGTAGAGTCAATGTCGAAGCTAGAGCAGCTAAGTCGTCGAATTTCTTGTTTTCCTTACTTAGCACATGATGAAGAGTTTCATTTCCAAGCCATCTAATTAATTTTTGTGCATAATCATGATAAGGATTCAATTCTAGATTTTTAACCTCGTAGCTACGTAGAAATTGATTGATCACTAACTCGGAGTCTCCAAAAATATGTAATTAGAGTTGGCTCATATCAACGGCCATTTCAAGCCCAAGTATGAGTGCTTGATATTCCACAACATTGTTGGAGCAATATTGTGTTAAGGTTGTCACACCCCAAACCTGAAGAGGCGTGGCCGGCACCCGATACCATACTCGGCCTGAGCGTACCACTTTGTTACTCTGAACTATGGAGAGGTAACCCTCTACTTAGGCTGATGAGACCATATTCTGAATCATCTTAAAATAACGTCTACAACCAGCAATACCAAACTAAAACATCTACATAAGGCTAGTAAAGCCACAATACTGGTATACAAATATAAATGACTCGTCTACAAGACTCTAGGAATAACTGAACTGTATCATGGTCGGGACTGGGCCTCGGCCTGCCCATCAAACCTGTATATAAAATGGACTCCAAGGTATAGACCTGGTAACTTCGAGGAAGCGGAACTTACCAACAAAGCTGATGTTTGACTTTGTCTACTAGGAACGTCTATCCAGCAGTCTATCAGGACCATCAAGCATGAAATGAAACTTCCTTAGCAAAAGAACGTCAGTACGAAATAATGTACCGAGTATGAAAGGCAACTGGATAAGTGAAATATGAAACTGAACTGATAATATAATAACTGAAAGTACCTAGGAGTCAAATATAATTTGAAGATATGCTTACCTGCTGATACTGACTCATGTCTGTCGCTCCCCCATCTTTCCTTCCCTTTCAGATCGGTCAGGGTATTCGACATTATTAGGATAACTCATTTCCTCTTGGGAAAAGGGATAAGGAATTGAAGAGTCGCCACCGAACGATTTTAAGGTGCGTTAGGGCACCTACTAAAGGTTATTTACAAACACAGATTAGATAAATCAGAGATTGGGTAAGGGCTTGGAATTACTTCAAGGGGAACGTTTTAGCACCCCTCAAAGTCCACAACTGTGGTTCCCGGCCAAACAAGCTTTGTGAATTTAAACAAGTAGCAAATAAGCTTAAACAAATAAAGGTTTTGAAAAGATTTGCAGTCTAAGCACACATATGAAGTAAAGTTTTAGAAGATTTAAAGTCTAAGCACACATGTGTAAGGGATAGGGGATTCCTAGGTTGTTTATCCTATAGGATCACATCAATGCAATGCCCGGTAATCACTCCTCAGAAAGGGGCTACACGTGGCATTAGCGCACCGGTCATCATGTCCATATCTACCCTTCCCACCCCTTAGCAATTATTTAAGCGAGTGTTGTTTAACGATCTCCATGCGTGCTGTTACCCGTCCCTTCTTAATGGTCCTGGAGGAGATTAGGACCTCTACCTATGGGTAGTTCTAGACAGACCCTTAAGGTTTTAAAAGGAGAAAATACTAGGCGACATGCAAGAACAAATAGGACTTTAACAAATAAAAACAAGAAAGAAGCAATTAAGAAGCTCATTTTTACCTCCACAGATAATGCACATAAGCAGCACGTCTCAAACACAAACAAGGGGCAATATTATTAAGCAGGATCCTAAAACATGATGTCTAAGTGAATATCAAAACACAGAAGATATGCAGCTTCAATTTTATAAACCCAGAAGCAGGACTTAATCAGTTTGCCTACTGATTTTAAAAAAACCTGTGTCTTTAAACAGTAAACACAACCGAGTAGTGTTCCAGCTTTTAAAGAGATTGATTACCTAAGGTTTTCCTAGGCGTGGGGGAATGCACAATAGTTACCAGAATTATTCAAAAATAGTTTAGAAGTTGTTTTACCTAAAAGCATGCTATTTTAGGTGATATGATTATACATATATTAATACTAGTTTTATTAAGGGCAAGACAATTAGATGCGACACTGTTTTATACCCCTTTTCATGCATCAGTAGCTTAGCTAGGTGTGGTTAGGCATATGTAAACGAAATCCTAGAGCAGGATATCTAATATGCACATATAAATGCAAGATGGTTAAGACATAATTTCAGGATACACAGAATTCCTAAAGGCATGATTTCTAAAATGCACAAAGATTTACAGGGTGATGGAGACATAATTTTGAATGCACACGAGTAACAACTTTTATGTTAACGTTGTTTATTGTCCTAGGAGCAGGATTTCTAAGTGGTAACATGAGCTATGGATGAGATGCTGAAGCAGTAGATATGAAATCCTAGGAACATGGTATCTAGTGCATGCTTGGCATGGTTTAAATGAATATGTTGGACCTAAAACATGGATTCTAATGCAGATAGAACCAGTGTAAATCTTAAAACATGCTTTCTACCCGATGATATTAACAGAACTATATAGCTATCCTCCCCATTTCACTAGCCATCCCCAATATCAGTTTGCAAATAATTATTACAGACCAATATGAGAAAATTACATAAATAGATAAAAGAAAAGAAGAAGTTAAACTATAGGGAGCATGAAAAACAGACCCATATTCTCAGGACCTCAACTACCCAAATGTTTCAAAGCCTTTCTCATATCCGGGTGTGTTAGAGTTCCCTAAGGACCTCAAAGGATCCCGAGCAATTCTCACACCCAGATTTCATTACCATAATTGAGTAAGTGCAGTGTGGAAGAGCCAGCCCCAGTGCATCAGAGTTCGGAGGGATCTCATAGGAATCCCAAGGAAGTCATACACTGGAGGTCACAACCTAAGGACCTAAGATTAGAGTGAGAGTGCCTTAAATAGTTTTGAAAATGTTTTAATAGGAAAGACAGTGTTTGGAAAAGACTTAGTTGAAACGATTTTATAAAATAGGAGAGTTGTTTAGT
Organism: Nicotiana paniculata; assembly: GCA_005239505.1. Lineage (NCBI taxonomy): Eukaryota > Viridiplantae > Streptophyta > Magnoliopsida > Solanales > Solanaceae > Nicotiana > Nicotiana paniculata. The sequence continues at coordinate 38,341 of MDKI01005508.1, forward strand.
AAAAAAACAGTTTTTGTCAAGAGTAGGACAATTAACAAATAGTAGACTAATCACAACACAAACAGGTTCAGCACATTCAAATCAGAATCCTTCATACAGGGGTGATGGGAATTGGGGACACATAGAGCACATAATATACAGGAACATAGAAGTTCTTGTAGGGGATTTATGAGGATTAGGGTATAGCTAATAGTATCAACACAACATGAATTTCAGAATCAACAGAATCAGACAACTTAGGATACAAATTGCTTTGCAAAGAAAGGTTCATGCTAGAAAACAGGTAAACATAAGATAGAGCAAAGTCACATTGGGACATACTACAAGGGGGTAACATATTCATAAGCATAATGATCCTAAAGGGGAGTAGGACATAACATAATATGCTAGATGAATAATTATTTAGACATGTCAATTACATGTTGAACAACAAAAAAACATAGATAGAAACAGATCAGAAACATGATAAAATGGAGCAGTAAAAGAAACATGTTGGTTTTGGGATTTGAATTGAAATCAGAACATACCAGTAGCGAGATAATAAACACAAAGGTGAAGGATAGGAGAGCACAATAATTAACCTTGGCTTTCAGCCGGCTAATTCAGAACAATAGTGAGTAATCAACAAAGAAAGAAAGAGAGCAGAAAAGCTTTGAGTATGAGAAAGAGTTTTTGAACTAATGTGTTCGTGTATATTGAGTTCTATGTGTGTATGTATATATAGTAGTTTGAAACTAGGTAAAATAAGGTAAGAAACACAATTAGGCAGTAAGTTATGGAGCTCTGAACCAATTAGAGCAACAATCAGTCCAACTACTCCCTTAATTAAGGGAGTCATTTCAAACGGTAAAAGACAAGAAACAAGTAAGGAAAGGGCATATATGACTGGAGCATAAATAAGGAAACAATTTCAATCAGTGCCAGTAATTAGGCTAAGTACATAGGATTCTAATTAAGGAAATAACATAAGAATCCATTTGACAGCATAGTCGACCATAATCTAAGGCAAGAAATAAATTAAGGTCGGAAAGTCAGCAGGGAAATCGTCATAAGAGATTAATAAAAAATATCAATTACAGGAAATTAGGGACTCAAATAGGAACAATACTGATTAAGGGGAATCAACACAAATTGCACGGAATAAACACATGATAAGCAAAGAATCAGAACCCTAATAAGCATGGTAGAGTAAAAATCACTGGGAGTCAGGGATTCAAAACTGGAATATAGTACTGATGAACACAAATTTTTGAGAGTAAGCGAGGTAAGCACATAATAGGCAGGAATAGGAAGAATTAGAAACCCTAGTAAGTCAAATAGGGTGAAAATCTCAAAACACTCCGATTAATTGAAACAGATTCATGAAAGTCAAACATGCAAACAAGTTGAAAGAACGAACAGTAAAGATGAGCTTAGAACCCAAAAATTAACCCAAGAAACTTAGGATTTTTCAACATAATAAATCAGATAAAGGAAAAACTTAAATAAATCACTTATACATAGTGAAAATCATAGAATAACACTGAAATCAGAAGAATCATTTTTGAAAAAGGGGTTAAGAAACCCTAGTTTGAAGATGAAGAGATGCTTTAGAAAATCAGAAAACTCTTTAAGAAAACAGTAAAGATAACTCGAATAGACTTAGATCTGTTACAGATCTAAGGAGTTAAGAGCTAGAGTTAGGGTTTCGGAGAGAGACAACCCAGATACGAGAAGAGACCAGCTTAGAAACCATAAGTCTAGTAAGGAAATAGAACAATCTTACTTAGAAGGCCATGGTGGCCTGAGAATGGTGAGCACGGACCCGGGGGG
>MDKI01103662.1:0-30124 GCA_005239505.1 Nicotiana paniculata
TGATTATTCAAGGTTCACTTGGACCTTATTCCTGGCATCTAAGGATGAAGCATTTGATATGTTAATCTCATTTGTCAAGAAAACTCAAAATCAATTAGGATATCAACTAGCATCAGTAAGATCTGACCATGGTACTGAATTTGAGAATGCTAAGTTTGTTGAGTTCTGTGATGAACATGGTGTTAATCATAACTTTTCTGCTCCTAGAACCCCACAGCAAAATGGGGTTGTTAAAAGGAAAAACAGAACTCTTGAAGACATCAAGAACCATGCTTCTATCTAGCAAACTACCTCACAGCTTCTGGGCTGAAGTAATAAACACTGGTTGTTACATAATCAATAGATGCATAACTAGACCTCTGGTAGAGAAAACTCCGTATGAATTACTAATCAAGTCAGTCCTTCGGTGATTAGACCCCTACTTGAGTACACATTCTGCATGTTGAAATCTCCCTAGCCACATCTTATAAAAGGTCATCATTACTATTATCTTCATAAAGCAACCTTCAAACAAAGTTCAACTCATTCTACACAAACCAAAAATTGATTACTCACCTTTTCTTTCTAACAATACATAATCATGTCTTCACCACCAGAAGATTCTTCTTCTAATTCATCCCCTAATCGTGATTACGATGGAGGAAATTCTGAATCTCTCTCAAATTCTCCATCTGTATACAGTTCTAAATCACCAAAAATTTCGTCAACCCCTGAAAATACACCTATTCCTGAACCCACTCCAAACCCTACTCCTGCCCCGAAGAATCGTCGTGTCAAAGTTCTTGCCCGGAAATCTGTTGCTTCTGGGACTAGGGAATAATTCTCGGAGGATCTTATTAAAGCATACAAAGGTACTAAGTCAAATTCGTCCAGTGAATCTTTTAAATCAGACAATGAGGAAGATGCACCTGGTTCAACCAGTTCTAGAAAAGGTAATCTTGAAATCAATTCTGAATTTACTTCTGCTGATAAAAGATTCATGTTGGTTGGGTCTGTTATTGATGTTGAAGTGCCTGAAAGGCAGAGGGGTGGTAGAAAAGAAAGAATTCTTGAGAGAGAGGGAAAAGAAGTTGTGAGGGGATCTGGGGAGGATAGTACCACGCTGGTTATCTGTGGTCCCATTCCTGAAACTGTTGGAGAAAACGTCAGATATTTAGGAGGAAGCATAGTTGAGGAAGCTGTAGCAGGTCTTGCAAGTCTGAAGAAAGGAACAGATGAACCTGGTTCATTTGGGGAAGAAACATTGGCTGAAAGGCTGAAGAAACTGGGGGAGTCCTATAACCCTAAGAAAAGAAGGACTCAGAAGTCCAAAGAGGCAACTCACCCAGTTCCTTCAAAGAAAAGAAAAGTTTATGAAGTTGATGATGTTCCTGCTCCAAAAGTAAGAGCTACTCGTAGCACTGTGAGAGATGAGGAAGAGAAATTGGAAAAGGCTGTGAAAGAGAGCAAGAAGAAGAGGGCAACAAAAGGAAAAGCAAAAGTTGGAAAGCCTGTTGAGGCTATTGATATTGAAGAGACGACGTTGGACCTGCTCGAACAGGAGGAGCAGCCTGCTTCGGGTATGGCTGAGACACCAACAAGATCTGTTAAGAGGACCAGGGCCAAGCCAAAGAAAGTAAAAATTGTGAGAAAGAGGATGATGATGCAGACTGGAGTGGAGAGGAGGAAAAGGAAATAGGAGAGGTGACTGACAGAGTTACCATGTTTGGAAAGAGAACAATATTGAAGGGTAAGCTGGTGAAGGATCTAGAGGAGCCTGGAAAGCAAAATCTGCTGGAAACTCTAGAGGTACAGGGCTGGAAGGACATGGTCCTTCGCATGAAAGGTAGGCTGGCAAGGGTTGAGTTAGTGGAATTCATGGGAAATGCCATTGTCAAAAGGGGAATATATGTGCTGAAAGTGTTCCATGGTCAAAGGAATTGAAGTTTCATTTGATGCTAAAGAACTGGCGTTATTCTGAACATACCAGCTGAGGGATATGAGGACTACACAAGGCAAAAATGGCCTTGTCTAGTTGGGATGGCCTCAACAATCAACATCACCAGATTCTTCAGTGATAGTGAGAAGGAGATTGAACCCAGGCCGGTTTACAAGAGTGAAATGAAGCCAGAGCACAAGCTACTCTTCGAGTTCGTAATCAAGTTCCTACTACCTAGATAAGAAAGAAGGCACATTGAAAATTATATGGATCCGACCTTGATGGAGTGCTTGTACAGGGGAAAGAAAATCAATTGGCCGGCTTTCATCATCCAACTCTTGGAAAGAGTTGTTAATGGAACCAAAGCACACGCAATTCCATATGGCTTCATTCTGACAGCAGTGCTTGCACATTTTGGGGTTCCAGTAAAGAAGGCTGAGATGGATACTGCCAAAGATTATTTCGGGAATAAGACTACATGTGACTACAATGTCAATGTTCCTGTGGATGAACTTGGTTCATCTAGGAAGCAACCAGTCAACAGCAAAGTTAGAACTCTGGTGCAGGAAAATGAGAATAAGAATATGGAGATCCTTCGTTTGAAGTCTCATGTGATTGAGGTTGAAGCTGAGCGGGATTCTCTTAGGGCTGATATAGCAATGGAGAAAGAAAAGAACGAGGGTGTTCTTCAGCAGATGCTTTCTCTCCTACAATCCAAATACACAACCTCCTCTGCACCTTCCCATCCTTAGGCTGTCCAGAGATTCCAAAACCCCTCTTTAGACCAGTTGTTCACTTTCAGTTATTTTTACTCTGTTTTTTGCTCATGGTTGGTTTGTTTTTGTTTTTCTGTATGGTGGTTGATAATCGTTACTAATCAATGAATTTTGCTTCTAGTTATTGATTTGTCTCAATTTATTAGTTAGCTAAGATTTATTGGCTTCTTGTGTTGATTAATCATGCTTTGCACCTACAGTTGCCTCAATGGCCATGAGTAATAATTAATAAATCTGGTAAGCTTATAATTTTGCAAACTTTTTGATGATGCCAAAAGGGGAAGATATGTGCTGAACTATTTCAAACAAAAATTCAAAGTGATATTTATAACCTAATGAATCTGGTTTCGCTATGATTAATGCTTAAAACCATACAAAGTGTTTAAAGTGTATACAGGATTAAGCATAGACTTTGTCATCATCAAAAAGGGGGAATTTGTTGACCCATGTCACTGCATAGTTTTGAAGATTGACAAATGGCTAACCAGTTGAACCAGGTCCATCAAAGCACACATCTTGAACTAAATAGCTGGCACATGAACCGTATATGCATATGAGATATTTGTGAATGTGAAATATCAATGAACCAAGAGATTGTCTCCTAATGCGAAAAGGTTGCAAACTGATGAGAAGATTGAAGTCGAATTCAGCAAGGAAAGTAACAAAAGAAAGGAAGTTGAGTTTGATACGAATTTGTTCACCCAGGTAGGGTTGGACTAGAATTGGACGACAAACTCAACAACTGACTCTATAAATACTTGATGTATTTCTGCTGGAATTCAACACGCACAAAAGCTGAAGTGAATCAAAGTCTGAAAGCAAAGTTCCCAGAGTTATTTTGCTAGCAGAATCATTGTGCGATTAAAAGGCTACAGTTCAACTAGAAGAACCAATTCCTTCTGATTTATTATTGAGTCTAGTTGATTGTAGTAGGAGTTTTAATATTGTATCTTTTCAGCTTTCATAGAAGCAATTGTAATAGGTACGCATTGTTCAAGTTAGAGTTAACTTGAGGCTTGTAGAAATTAGCTAGGGGCTAGTTACTACAAAGGGATTAGAGTTAGTCCTAGGATTACAAAAGAGTTTATTTTGTAAGTCCGTTTGGCTCAGAGTTTTTAGTGAGTGTTTGAGAAAATCCTACTGAGGAGTAGGTCGTGGGTTTTTCACCTTTTGAGCCAGGTGCTTTCCACATAAAAATCTCTGTGTTTTTACTTTACTGCTTTTAATATTCCGCAACAGTAGAAGTAAGTACATCAAGAAAAACCAGGTTCTTCTATTGAGACAACACTCGAAAATTGGGTACCACACAAAGTAACCTATCTTCTTGTGTGGTATTGACGTCTAAAACATCAATACCAAATACATCAAAATTGGACCCCAAATGGCCCCTCAATTACCCAATTTAAACTCTCAAGTTTCAAGCCCTTAATCTTCCAAATTTCACCACTAAAACATGATTAAACAATGGGATAATTGCCATAAACACAAGATACAAAGTCCATGTAGCTTACCTCACTGAATACACTTGATTCCCCCTAGAAATTCCAGCTCAAAGCTCCAAAATCCGACAAAATGGTGAAAATAATGAGAAAAATTCGCGAAGGCAACCTTATATAGGTTCTGCCCAGCGATATCGCACCTGTGAAAAATCCCTCGCAGGTGCGGAATCTCACTTAAGCCCAATTTCTACATCTGCGGTCCTCAACCACGCACCTGCGGGCCCGCAAACGTGATCCAACTTCCGCACTGTGCTGCCAGGCCAGGTTCTTCTTTCCGCATTTGCGCAAGGTGTTCCACACCTGCGCCTCCCCGTCCGCAGGTGCGGCCACACTAGAAGGCCTACACCAGCAGCCATTTGCTGCAATTTTCCCCAACTTCCAACCTTCTAAAATGATCTGAAATCAATACCGAGCCCCTCGGGGCCTCAACCAAAAGTACCAACAAGTCATATATCAATATACTAACCTAGTCGAATGCTCGGAACACTAACAATAACATCAAAACACAAAATCAAACCCAAATTCAAGCCTAAGAATTTTTAAACTTCTGAAATCCACCAATGGTGCCGAAACCAAATCCGAATTACCTAAAAATTTGCACACATCCTAAATGACACTACGGACCTTCTCCAACTTCAGAAATTCCATTCTGAACCCGATAGCTAATTTTTCGTTGCCGATCGAAAATCGCCGAAAATCCAATTTTGCCAATTCAAGCCTTATTCTACTTCGGACCTCCGAATGACATTCCGAACACACTCCTAAGTCCCAAATCACCATTGAAGCTATCACAGCCAGAAAAACCACATTCCAAGATCATTTACCTATAAGTCAACTTCCAGTTGACTTTTCCAACTAAATTACCAATCAAAGAGACTAAGTGTCTCATTTCTCACCACAACCAATCCGAACCCGAACCAATCAATCCTACACAACACAAAAAAAAAGTTGAACTAAAAAAGAATGGAGCAGAAATGGGAAAAATAGGGCTAAACTCTCGGAACGACCGGTCGGGTCGTTACATTCTCCCCCTCTTAAACAAATGTTCATCCTCAAACGGGTCTAGAAACATACCTGGAGTTTAAAATAGGTGGGGGTATCTGATCCGCATCTACCGCTCGGTCTCCCAGTTGGCCTTCCCCACTGGTTGCCCTCTCCACTGCACTTTTACTGAAGCTATATCCTTAGACCTCAACCTCCTAACCTGACGACTCAAAATAGCTACTGGCTCTACCTCATAAGACATATCACCCTCAAGCTGAACTGAACTGAAGTCCAAAACATGAGACGGGTCACCAATATTCTTCCGAAGCATGGAAACATGAAATACTGGATGCACGCTCGACAAGCTAGGTGGCAAGGCAAGTCTATAAGCCACCTCTCCAACCCTCTGAAGCACCTCAAAAGGCCCAATGAACTGGGGACTCAACTTTCCCCTCTTTCCAATCCGCATAACACCCTTCATGGGTGACACCTTCATCAGGATCCTCTCCCCAGCCATGAAAGATACATCCCAGACCTTCCGGACTGAAAAACTCTTCTGCCTCAACTGCGTCGTGCGAAGCCGCTCCTGAACAACTTCACCTTATCCAAATCATCCTGTATCAAATCCGTACCCAAGAGTCTAGCCTCACCCAAATCAAATCAACCGACCGGAGATCTAAACCTCCTCCCATAAAAAGCCTCATATGGAGCCATCTGAATGCTCGAATGATAACATTTATTATATGCAAATTCCGCGAGTGGCAGATGCTGGTCCTATGAACCCCCAAAGCCAATAACACAAGCGCGCAACATGTCCTCCAGAATCTGAATAGTGCGCTCGGACTGCCGGTCCATCTGAGGGTGAAAAGTCATGCTCAACTCAACCTGAGTACCCCTCTCTCTCTCTGCACGGACCTCCAGAACTGTGACGTGAACTGATTACCTCTATCAGAAATGATGGAAATCGGAACACCATACAACCGAACAATCTCTTAATGTAATTCTCAGCTAGCTGCTCCGAAGAATAAGTAGTACCAATAGGAATGAAGTGTGCGGACTTAGTCGACTGATTCACAATAACCCATATAACATCAAACCTCCTCGAAGTTCATGGGAGTCCAACTACAAAGTCCATAGTGATCCGCTCCCACTTCCACTCAGGAATAACCAAACTCTATGCAATTCACCTAGTCTCTGGTGCTCGTACTTGACCTGCTGGCAGTTGAGACACCGAGCTACAAATCCAATAATATCCTTTTTCATCCGCCTCTACCAATAATGCTGCCTCAGATCCTGATAAATCTTCGCGGCACCTGGATGGATGGAATACCGCGAGCTGTGGGCCTCCTCAAGAATCAGCTCCCGAAGCCTATCTACTTTAGGCACACATATTCGACCTTGCATCCCCATAACACCATCATCGCCAATAACTACATCCCTGCATCACCTCGCCGGACCTTATCTTGAAGAACGAGAAAGTGTTGGTCATCATACTGGCGCTCTCTGATACAGTCATAAAGAGAAGACCTGGAGGCTACACAAGCCAATACCCGACGGGGCTCTGATAGATCTAACCTCACCAACTGACCTGCTAAGGCCTGAACATCAAGTGCTAATGGTTCCTCAACTGCTGGAAGATATGCTATACTCCCCAAACTCTCTGCTCTGCGGATCAAGGAATCGGCCACTACATTGGCCTTCCCCGGGTGGTATAGAATAGTGATATCATAGTCCTTGAGAAGCTCCAACCATCTCCTCTTATGAAAATTCAGATCCCTCTGTTTAAACAAGTGCTGCAGGCTACGGTGATTAGTAAAAACCTCACAATGAACCCCATATAAATAACGACGCCAAGTCTTCAAGGCGTGAACAATGGATGCTAGCTCGAGATCATGCACCGGATAATTTTTCTCATGAGTTTCAACTAACGTGAGGCGTAGGCAATCACCCTGCCCTCCTGCATCAAAACACAGCCAATGCCTATCCTCGAGGTATCACAATACACGATATAAGAACCTAAAGCTGATGGAAATACTAATACTGAAGTTGAGGTCAAAGCCGTCTTGAGCTGCTGGAAGCTCTCCTCACACTCATCTAACCACCTGAACAAAGCACCCTTCTGAGTCAATTTGGTCAAGAGTGAAGCAATAGAAGAAAACCTCTCCACAAAGCGACGGTAGTACCCCATCAAACCAAGGAAGCTCCTAATCTTTGTAGCTGAGGACGGTCTGGGCCAACTCTACACCGCCTCTATCTTCTTCGGATCAACCTGAATACCCTCGATGGACACCATGTGCCCCAAGAAAACTACTGAGCCAAGCTAAAAATCACACTTGGAGAACTTTGCATAAAGTTTCTCCTCCCTCAATCTTTGCAATACAACCCTCAAATGCTGGGTATGCTCCTCCTAGCTACGAGAATACACCAGGATGTCATCAATGAACACAATAACAAAAGAATACAAATATGGCTGGAATACGATGTTCATCAAATGCATGAACGCTGCTAGGGCATTGGTAAGCCCAAAATACATCATCCAAAACTCATAGTGGCCATAACGGGTCTTAAAAGCCGTCTTGGAAACATCTGAATCTTGAATCTTTAGCTGATGGTACCCGGATCTCAAGTAAATCTTAGAGAACACCCTAGCTCCCTAAAGCTGATCAAACAAATCATCAATGTGAGGCAGATGATACTTATTCTTTACTGTAACCTTGTTCGGCTGCCTATACTCAATACACATCCTCATGGAACCATCCTTCTTCTTCACGAACAACATCGGTGCACCCTAAGGTGACACATTAGGACAGATGAACCCCTTTTCTAGGAGTTCCTGAAGCTGCTCTTTCAATTTATTCAACTCCACTGGTGCCATACGATATGGTGAAATAGAAATAGGTTGAGTGCCCAGCACCAGCTCAATGCCAAAATCAATATCCCTATCGGGTAGCCTGCCTGGAAGATCAGCAGGAAACATGTCCGAATACTCACGGACTACAAGAACAGAATCAACAGTGGGAGTCTCAACACTGACATCCCTCACAAAAGCCAAATAAGACAGACATCCTTCTAACATACGCTGAGCCTTCAGGTATAAAATCACCGTACTAGGCACATAATCAATAGAACCTTTCCACTCGACTCTCGGAAATCCCGACAACGCTAAGGTCACAGCCTTAGCGTGACAACCTATAACAACATGACACGAAGATAGCCAATCCATGCCTAATATCACATCAATGCCAACCATGCTAAGAAATAGCAGATCCACTCAGGTCTCCAGACCCCCAATAGATATAACACATGACTGATACACTTGGTCCACAACAATAGTATCGCCCACCGGAGTCGACACATGAACAGATGTGACTAGGGACTCACGGGGCATATCTAGAAAATGGGAAAAATATGGAGAAACATAGGAATACGTGGAACCAGGATCAAATAAGACCGAAGCATCTCAGTGACAAACTAAAAAAATACCTATGATCACTGCATCTGAGGCCATAGCATCTGGTCTGGCTGGAAGTACATAAAAATGAGCCTGACCTCCACCGAATCGACCTCCCCCTTTAGGGAGGCCTCTAGTTTCCTGACCCCGCCCTTTGCAGCCTGGGCGAGTGGTGAAGTAACTGGAGCTGATGTAAAGGGCTGACCCCTCTGTTGGGAAGGACCCCCAAGAAAATGAGGACACTGCCGCCTCATATGCCCAAACTCTCCACATTCTTAACAACTCCCCAGTGCTGGAGACGGGGATTGAAGGGAACCCCTAGCACCAGGATAGCCCCTGGAAGAATCAGGTATAGATGAGTCTTGAACTGATGGTGCTCGAGATGAACTCTGGGCTAGAAGAGCACTAAATTATGGGTGCCCCTGATGAGAACTATGAGGACCACGACCAGCGGATCCACCATGATAACCTGAACTGCTCGATTGAGCCTGCCTTAATGGACGGCCCCTATCGTGCTAGAACTGACCCTCCGAAGGAACACCACCATAACTACCAGATCCTCGAGGCCTCTTGGCTTCCCTCTCGTCTCGCTCCTAGCAGTGCAACGACTCGATCTCTCGGGTAATATCAACTACCTGCTCAAAAGTAGCACCCGATACCCTCTCTCTGGTCATAAGAATACGAAGCTGATACGAGAGGCCATCGATAAATCTCCTGATCCTATCTCTCTCTGTAGGGACTAACCAAATAGCATGGCAGACAAGCTTTGAAAACCTCATCTCGTATTGTGACACCGTATTATCACCTTGTCGCAGTTGCTCAAACTGCCTGCCAGCTCCTTTTTGCAGGATTGTGGAACATACTTCTCTAAGAAGAGAATGGAAAACTGCTGCCAAGAAAGGGGCGATGCACCAACCGGCCTACGCCTCTCATAAGCCTCCCCCTAAGTAAATGCAGCTCCTGAGAACTGGAACGTAGTAAACGAGACCTCACTGATCTCCAATATCCTTATTGTGCGAAGCATCCTCTTACACTTGACTAAGAACCCCTAGGCATCCTCGCCCTCAGCACCACTGAAAGTCGGAGGCCAAAGTCTCTCAAATCTCTCCAACATGCGTTGCTCATCGTCAGCCATAGTTGGGACCACAAAATCCTTGGCCGGTGCAACTGGCTAAACTGGAACTGCCTCCGGGGTCTGAAGCCCTTGAATAACCTGCTCGGGTGTACGGGCAGCTAGAGATTGAGTGCCTCCCCCTGCCTGAGAAGTAGTGGCTGAAGTAAAAATAGCGACTGCTTGAGCAAGACTGGTGCATGCAGTCCGAATCTGGGCCAAGGTCTCCTGAAGACCCAAAATAACAATAGGCACAGCTGGTGCCTGAGCTGGTCTCACTGGAGCATCTGTGGCTGGGACCTGGTCTGGAACAATAGGCGGGTCTATGGGTACCACCCCATCAGCTGCGCGGGCTTCACCTCTACCTCTACCATGGCCTCAACTACGGCCTCGACCCCTCATGGGTCCTATTGGTGGCTGATCGCCCTGTCCGGTTGCGCGTCTCATCACTATCTGTGAGAGAATGAAACAACAAAAGTTAAGTTGCCAGAATCAATAGATTCTCACGATAAGAATTCAAGAAATGTGAGATTTTTCCTAAAGGTTCTGCAACCTCTCGAAGATAAGTACAAATGTCTTCGTACCGATCCGCAAGACTCTACTGAACCTGCTCATGATCGGTGAGTCCTATGTAACCTAGGCTCTGATACCAACTTGTCACAACCCCAAATCTACCCTAGCCATGATAACGCCTATCGTAGTACTAGGCTAGCCAATTTACTGAACAAAAAACAAGGAAATTACCATTTAAACAATAACACAATTTATAAAAAATCTTGCAAGTTTAGTATTTCAAAAATCTGTGGATAATCAATGAAACATCTGAACAAAAATCTCCAAAACTCGGAGTCAACAGTCATGAGCACTAAATAGGACACAGAATCTGACACGGTATTTCCTTATTACATCAAGTCTAGGAAAATGTAAATAGCGACAAAAATGAGAGGGAGAAGGGTGGGGCTGCGAACTCGTGCAGCTACCTCACAGTCTCCGACAAGCTCCACTAAGAACAACCGAGTCTTACTCAATCCAGGCACCTGTATTTGCACACAAGGTGTAGGGAGTAACGTGAGTACACCAACTTAGTAAGTAACAAATATAAATAAGGACTTAAGTGCGGTGACAAGCTTTTAAAATCATGTAAAAAATCATATAAGAAATATCAGTATAAATCAATGAATCAAGTTAGGAATCTACATTCCCAAAGTTTCATAATCTCCATTTTTCCCTTTTCAAATCTCATGTAGAACATTTATTCAACATTTATCGTTTAGAGGTAGAAATGCAAATAAGAGTGAAAAACAGTAGTTACATAGCAAATAAGCCCATGGGGCACAATGTTACTCATAAATAAAGCCTCTCGGGCAAGCCTCTCAGCTACTCGTGACTCATCTCTCGTCAATCGGCACTCATACTCAACACTCACGCTCAATAGATGTCATATAATAACTGTTGCGGCGTGCAGCCCAATCCATAAATAGTCGATTGCGCTCACTGGGGGTGTACAGACTCAGGAGGGGCTCCTTCATCCCAAGCGCTATAACGCTGCGGCGTGCAGCCCGATCCAATATATAAAACACTTCGGCGTGCAGCCCGATCCGATATATATATCGCTGCGGCGTGCAACCCGATCCAATATATGTATATAACATTGCGGCGTGCAGCCCGATCTATCACTATCCTCACAATCCGGCTCTCGGCCTCGCTAAGTCATCACCCTCACAAGTCACTCAGGCAACTCACCACAAATCACATGGACTCAGCCAAAAATATCTTTCATTTGTTTGAAAACAAGGTAATAAACAGGAATGAACAATGAACAAGTATAAATCATGATTGAGATTGTAGTTTTCTATCAAAAACAGTGTGAGGGTGGTAGTAAAACACCCCTGAGGGTCCAAACAGGTCGACACAAGGCCCCAAACATGGCATACAACCCAAAATATAGTACAAATCTCTAAAATACGGAATATTATATGATTTCAAATCAAACACGCGACTTAATAGTCGCCACGGGATGGATCAAGTCACAATCCCTACCGGTGCACGCCCACACGCCCGTCACCTAGCATATGCGTCACCTCATTTATCAAAACAATACAAAATACCGGGGCTTCATACCCTCAGGTCAAGATTTACGTTTGTTGCCTCAAACCGGAAGAAAACTACTCCGCGATGCCTTTGCCTCTCGACTCGGCCTCAACGCGCTCCGACTCTATTCAAAATAGATTAATATCATCAAAATATGCTAAAGGGACAAAGCCCACTCGAAGCTATCCAATTTACATAAAAAATCCCGTAATTGGCCAAACCCGACCCCCGGGCCCAAATCTCAGATTCCGATAAAAAGCACAAAACTAGAATCCTTACGCTCTCACAAATTTATGCAGACCAACTACATCAAAATTGGACCCCAAATGGCCCCTCAATTACCCAATTTAAACTCTCAAGTTTCAAGCCCTTAATCTTCCAAATTTCACCACTAAAACATGATTAAACAATGGGATAATTTCCATAAACAAAAGATACAAAGTCCATGTAGCTTACCTCACTGAATACACTTGATTCCCCCTTGAAATCCCAGCTCAAAGCTCCAAAATCTGACAAAATGGTGAAGAAAACTGAAAAAAATTTGCGAAGGCAACCTTATATAGGTTTTCCCCGGCGATATCGAACCTGCGACCACAATCCCGCACCTATGGAAAATCCCTCGCAGGTGCGAAATCTCACTTAAGCCCAATTTCTGCATCTGCGGTCCTCAACACGCACCTGCGGGCCCGCAGGTGCGATCCAACTTCCGCACCTGTGTTGTCAGGCTAGGTTCTTGTTTCCGCATCTGCGCAAGGTGTACCGCACTTGCGGCTCCCCATCCGCAGGTGCGGCCACACTAGAAGGCCTGCACCAGCAGCCATTTGCTGTAATTTTCCCCAACTTCCAACCTTCCAAAATCATCCGAAATCAATCCCGAGCCCCTCGGAGCCTCAACCAAAAGTACCAACAAGTCATATATCAATATACCAACCTAGTCGAACCCTCAGAACGCTAACAATAACATCAAAACACAAAATCAAACCCACATTCAAGCCTAAGGATTTCTAAACTTCCGAAATCCACCAACGGTGCCGAAACCACATCCGAATGACCTGAAAATTTGACATCCTAAATGACACTATAGACCTGCTCCAACTTCCAAAATTCTATTTTGAACTTGATAGCTAATTTTTCGCTGCCGATCGGAAATCGTCAAAAATCCAATTTTGCAAATTCAAGCCTAATTCTACCCCGGACCTTCGAATGACATTAGGAACACACTCCTAAGTCCCAAATCACCTAATGGAGCTATCCGAACCAAAAAAATCACATTCCGAGATCATTTACATACAACTCAACTTCCGATTGACTTTTCCAACTAAATCACCAATCAAAGAGAGTAAGTGTCTCATTTCTCACCACAACCAATCCGAACCCGAACCAATCAACCCAACGCAACATAAAAAAAATCTGAACCAAACAAGAATGAAGAAAAAATGGGGAAAATAGGGCTAAACTCTCGGAATGACCGGTCGGGTCGTTACAATAGTAATATATACTCTCCTCTATAATAAATAAATTACCTTGTAAGTAATTAAATTAAGCGCTATGCAACTAGTAGGAACGCTTTAACCCCCTTTTTTTAATTTACGGACTCGCTTGCGCAATGTGATATTTAAGAATCAACAAATTAATTCAATAATCTCACGTCATATCCAATAGTTTCAGTTAATTTTAATTTAATTAATCTTTCACTAAAATCGCGGATTCACTTGCGTAGCGCAATAATTGACATTTAATAAATTTCAAAATTACTTTCCTCAAATGAAGTAATTTTTTCAAAAGTAATAATGTGCTAAAAATCCTTTGTCATGATTGCGGATTTGCTTGCATAGTGTTGCTATGATAAAATTAATAAATTTCGTCTCGATCACGCATTCGCTTACGTTGGGTGGTTGCGACATCTTATTATTCAAAACATCCTTTAATAAATCTAATAATCAAGCAATAAAATCGGATATCGGCAAAACATTGAAATCAAATAAAACAGTTTGTCCAAAATTAATTCAAGCCAAGTTTGAGTCAATAAAGTGACTGTGTGTACCACCCCGTACATTCAGATTAGGTATGGATATGTTAAATGAGTATTAATTTGATATATTAGACATATGAAGTCCTATCGGGAAGAATATGAGTGAAAATAGTTGTTTCAAAATCAAGATGGAAAGTGAGGTATACAAAGTTCGATAAAATCTGTGAAGTTTGCAAAGGGTCAGTCTTGCAGGAGGTTTAGTGAAAAACGTGTAAGGTATTTGGGAAAACGCAAACATAAAAGTTGCAGGCCTTTGAAATAGATTTCCAACAATATATTGTGGAACCCAAACAGATCTCTACGCAAAACGTTATATGTGTGTTACAGAATAGTGTGCAATATGCGCGGCCCGAGCGCGACCGTGCACATGTGGCAGTGTTCCTACCATTTTGCACGGTCAAGTGCACGTTCAGGCCTATAGGTGCACAGGGGCGCACTTTGAGAGTCATTTTTAAATCCCTACTTCGTCCCCCACAGCCCCAACGCCTTATTAACATGGTTAAACCCTCCATATCATTAGATTTTTGATTGGGACATCATTATTGAGAGAAGGAACCCTAGAACTCGAATTCAAGGGCATTGAACTTCAAAAAGGCAATGTTTTCACCCTATAATTTATTATAACATTGGATAATAATTATAGACTCTAGTTCATGAGTTATGTGTTAATGGGTTTGATAGAAAAGCATGAATGGATATAGGTTTGGGTTGTTGATTGTTGATTATTGGTTAAGGGTATTGCTTACCTTATGGGTGATGAAGAATGATGTTTATTATAACCTTTTGAGACTTTAGAATTTATCTAGGAGCAAGAGAATGGGTTATTGGGTGTAGAAACACCATTAATAAGGGCTATGAAGCTTTATGCCACAAAGTGTTTGATAAAATGCCTAAGTGACCAAAACATAACTATTGTTGCTAATTTGGAATCACTTTGACTTGTATTGATATAAATTAAAGTTGAAAGGGTTGGAAAATGTTGTATTATAATAAAGAGCAGGAACTTAAGCTATGTGAGGCTAATTCTCTATGTTTGGGAATGTTAATGATCCTCCCTACACTATGTTTCTTTTACCACATTACCAATTACCTCAGAAATATAGTTAAGCCTAGTTCCTTGAATAGTTGCAGAACTTCTATTCTCTAGCTTCATAACTCGTTCATGACTTTCATTCTGAACGTTGTGAAATCAGTATGTAATCAATATAGACTTGGGTTTGATGCCCATGAGTCTCAGTCTAGATTACTCAGCATGTCATAAATAGTTGAAGTTTCAATTTTCATAATCAGTTCATGAATAAATGTCTCAGTCTAGCTCTATTCAGCATTCAAGTATCATGTAACTTAGTATGGTTCAGTATTTCAGTATGATTCTCAGTTCCTAAATGTTGAACACCTGTATTTGGGCCGGAGGACGTAGTTTATATGCTTTATGCATGTTTGGGCCTGAGGCCATAGTTTATGCTTTATGCATTTTTGGGCCTAAAGTCGTAGTTATGTATACATATACTTGGGCCTGAGGCCATAGCTTGTGCACATATATATTGGGCCCGAGGTCGTAGCTTATTCAAATAAACAGGTTGTTCATCATTCAGGAGAGGGAGTATTCATATCCATACTTCCTTTCAGTTCAATTGTTAGTTAGTCATTTCAGTATTCAGTTATCATTTATCAACTATCAGTTATCATTTTAGTTTCAGTTCTAATAGTTATCATTTCAGTCATCAGCTTAGTTTCAGTTTCAGTATTTATAATTCTTTCTTTCAGTTGCTTTACATACCAGTGCAATTCAAATGTACTGACGTCCCATTTTTCCCGAGGCCTGTATCTCATGATGCAGGTAATGATTTACAGGTCGACGATTCAGAGCGCTAGGATTCTCGTACTAGCTATTTGGTGATCCCCAGTTCTTTCGGGGCATTATCATTACAGTACAGTCTTTAGTATTTTTAGAAAGTCAGTGTATGCAGTACTTTATTAGAGGCTTCATAGACTAGAGTAACAGTTAAACAGAGTCACATGCATTTAAGGTTAAGCAATGTTGCTACATATATGTTTCAGACTTATATTAGTGTTTTCACATTTAATTTACATCGTTTAGACTTTCAGTATATCAGCATATGTTAATTTATCTTCTGCATTCAGTATGTTATGATATAATATGTTGATTCAGCCAGCCAGTTGGTTCGCTCGGTCACATGTAGCCAGGCACCGAGTGTCGTGTTACTTCCAAGCCCAGGTTCGGGGCATGACAAAGCTTGGTATCAGAGCAATAGGTTCAACAGTCCTAGGAAGTGTATGAAGCCGTGTCCAGTGGAGTTTCCTTTATATGTGTGTGCCGGCCACTCATATAAATCGTTAACTACCAAGACATCCAGGATTGTCTCACTTCTTTCTACTCTAGATTATGCCATGAATCTTAGAGCAACATCTAAGCTTTGTTCCTATCAAATTTCATACGTATCTAACGCCCAAGCGTCGGGCGAGAAAAACCCAAGCTTCTAGAGATGATGATTTCCCATTGGGGTATAAGTATGAAGTATAGGTTGGTAACAAATGAGCCATGAGATGATGTTAAAAGTGGGATGCAATGTGTAGTAGTACAGATTAGAGCATAACCTAATTAGAAAGTACAAAAGTAGTTATCATGTTCTACGGTTATCAATTTACCTCAATTACTAGTTATACAATCTTTTAGTTAGTAAGTTTATGGTTATTCAGTGAGCCAGTTATTTGTCATTCAGTTAGCAGATCTCCAAGTTTCAGTTTATCAAATTGTTTGGAGACTTGTGAGTATACAATGATGCATATGGATGCTCAAAGATAATGTAAGTAACAGTGATTATAGCAAACTCTTCGCATATTTTAGGGATTATGAGCCAAGACTGCATTAAGTGATTTATCAGATGTGTATGGCAGTGTATCCGTATGTCAGACCCCACAGTGTATCAGGTTAAGAATTCAACAACAACGGACATATAATTGATCATTATAGTTTTGGACAGAAAAGAGCCTAAGGGAAATATAGCTAAGAATAACATGTTGTATGAAATGAGAACTAAGAGAAGACAACATTGAATTTTAGGGAATGATTTTAAGTTATTTAGGTTTATACAAATCAGAACTAGAGGTACCACGTTAGTAAGGTACTATAAGAAGTGGATATTATTGTGAGATAAAAGATATGACATTTCCCCTTCAAATGATGTGACTGTGTGTTTAGGCCGGAGGTTTATAGTCTGGAGTGATTTTGAAGTTTATAGAAAGTTTGGGGTTAGATATTCTAATTTCGTTTAAGACAGATGAACTTTCTCTAAGTGTGATCCATGTACATAGTTCAAAAAAGGGGAGAGATAACTATGCGACCGTAGAACAGGGCCGTATGGTGAGGGAAGTTAGAAATAGCCTTATGCTTCACTTTAGTTATTCAAAGCAGAACATGAACACATAACGCTAGCAGGTAGTTAGTAAAAGAATAGTTAGTATGTTTGAGTAGATACGGTGAATAATTCGCACTTTCAGCAGAGCTAGTAGAGGTACAATTTGATTTACTTGGTAAAGTTAACGATAGTGAGTGGGTAACAGTTTGAAACACCGAACGCATGTTAGAACCCGAAAAGTTTAAGTTAAACCCAAAGTACAGTGGCAGTGGGAAAAAATAATCAGCTGGCAATGAGAGAGCAAGCTATAGAAGAATAGCCTTTAGGAATTATCGAAATGTGATTTTTCCAAGACTGACAGTGTGAGCAGAGTGAAATTATTAAGATTGTGTATGATAGTTGTGAATACATTAGCTTTCCGTTATGTGATAATTTAGTTTTTCCTAACTCTGAAGTAAGTTCTAAGAGTAGTCGTCATTAACGTAGAGTGAAAAGAATTGCAGAAAACAAGAAAAGTTATTTTGGATCCCAACAAAAAGAGAAGGATCCGCAAGTATAAGACCCTTAGTCTAAGAGGTGATGTGAAAACCATCAGTAAGTCCAGATGAAACTCGAATAGTTAACATTGGATATGAAAAATAAAATTAGTTTGGTAATGAGGGAAAATTGTATAATTACCATAGGGATTATGTCTAGCATGTGTAAGAAACACAAAGTGAGTAAAATGATCACCGAGCTGAGTTATTGATGATAAAGTGATCACAGAAAATCTATAAAATCATGCCTATTTATGTGTTATGAGGGTAGTGCCACTGCACAGAACTCTAAAATTTAGAGTACATGTCAAAGACTTAGTTCACAATAGTACTATAAGTGTTTTCAGGAAGTGATTAAGAAGATAAAGTGTGGGAAGTATAACTCATGATTGAGGTATAAGAGAACTCTGGTGAAAGAAGTTCACCAGCAAAGATAGGAGTTCGACTTCAGACTCCGAAGATGGCGGAGTTGTTGTCTAAAACAGGACTTGTTCCCCCTTAGTAGCCGAAAGGAAGGAGAAACAATTTGATGATCCCTATGTGTTGCATTTGAAAGAGGAGATTCACAAGTATAAGATGATGGCTTTTGAATAAGGGGGAGATGATGGTACTTTGAGGTACTAGGACAAATTGTGTGTTCCAGACATAAATAGACTTGAAGAGGGAAGATCATGTTAGAAGCCCATAATTCCAGGTATTCTTTCCATCCAGGTTCCCCGAATATGCATCATGACCAAGGAGATTTATTGGTTGAACGACATGAAAAAGAACGTTGCAGACTTTATGGCCAAGTGTCCGAATTATCAGTAAGTGAAAGTCGAGCAGTAGAAAGCCTAGTGTTTTATCACAGAATACACATATTTTGAGTGGAGTTGCCCCTAGAATTAGTGGTGGTACATCTAGTAGTTCACGTGTCATGTTAGAACATTCAAGTTTCCAGTACTCGGATACTCATGTCAGTTCAATACTCAACTACTTATGCCAGTCCCATACTTAGATATCCATGTCAGCTTAGTACTCTGATAGTGATGTTAGTTCAATACTCAAATATTCGTGCCAGTTTAATATTCATATATCTATGTTAGTTCAGTATTCATGTATCCATGACAGACCAATATTCAGTCAATGCAGTAGTCATTCAGTTCAGTATCTCAAGAGTTCAGTAATCATGTATTCATTCAGCTCAGTATGCAAGTATTAATGCAAGTTCAAGTATTAGTTATCATTTCAATATTCAGTTATCAGTTATCAACTATCAGTTATCATTTTAGTTTCAGTTCCAATAGTTATCATTTCAGTCATCAGCTTAGTTTCAATTTCAATATTTATAATTCTTTCTTTCAGTTGCTTTACATACCAGTGCAATTCAAATGTATTGACGTCCCTTTTTGCCCAGGGCCTGCATCTCACGATGCATGTAATGATTTACAGGTTGACGATTCAGAGCGTTAGGATTCTCGTACCAGCTATTTGGTGATCCCCAGTTCTTTCGGGACATTATCATTACCGTACAGTCTTCAGTATTTTTAGATACTCAGTGTATGCAGTACTTTATTAGAGGCTTCATAGACTAGAGTAACAGTTAGACAAAGTCACAGGCATTTATGGTTAAGCAATGTTGCTACATATATATGTTTCAGACTTATATTAGTGTTTCCGCATTTGATTTACATCGTTTAGACTTTCAGTATATCAACATGTGTTATTTTATCTTCTGCATTCAATATGTTATGATATCACATGTTGATTCAGCCAACCAGTTGGTTCGCTCGGTCACATGTAGTTAGGCACCAAGTGTCGTGTTACGTCCAAGCCCAGGTTCGGGGCGTGACACTGTGCCTGAACCACGTGACTGGGAAAATGCCTTACAACTTCTCCCCGAATTAGATAACTCCTTATCCGGACTTTGTTCTTGCAGACGAATAAAATAGAGTTAAATCTTTCTTTGACTATGGATTCAAATAAAAGGTGACTTGGAACACCCAAAAATGAATTTCAAGTGGCAACTCTGTAAATAAAATAATACCTATTCAAATCTGTCACTTTGAAAAAATCTTTAACCCTCAACTAACACCTAACACATATATCTTTTGGGGTAGATTAGGGGTATGACAGGCGTATCCAGAATTTTAAGAGTATGGGTGCACTATACTATCGTTTAGTTTGACTCCATCAAAATTTTACCATGACAACAACTTATCAAGAAAATCATGATTAATACTATTATTACAAGAAAATATCAGTTCACGGTTGTTCTTAATAAATTTTCATACTTTAAAAGTGATCAATAAATAGCATCCTTATTTGTGGAAACCCCGCTTCTCAAATCAAAGAAAAAACTAAAGGACAATATAAAGGAGAGAAATGATAAAAAAAAAATTGGTAAGAGGGAGACCGTTGTTCATAAAAATATTGGGACAAAAAGAGCGGTTAGGAAAAGATGCGAATTTTGATTTTCTAGGGATTTAAAACTCAAGAATGAATCAAAAAAGAAAAGAAAAAAAGGAAAAAAGAGAATAAACATAAAAGAAAGAAAAGACAAAAATAAAAATAAAAAAAGAACTACAAGATGGAACCAAAACCAGCGAACAAAAAGAAAGACAAAAAAAAATAAATGACAACATATAAAGGAAAACAGAAAGGAGATAAAATTAGAGGGCAGGGACGAACCCCTAACCTGGATTATAAAAGGGACACACGGTCATCAGTGGACCAAAGTGGTGTCTTGTGCATCGGTTCACCAAAATATATATAAGTATTTTACCACTAGAAATTACAATGCTATATACAATTTAGGGACGGGAGCATGGGTTTACGAGAACCCATACTACTCCATGTAAATCTAGGGGGGGGGGGGTGCACGGTTAGCCACTAATAACATATGTTACTTTTAAGCGACTGTTTAAAATGTTTTTAGTCTTTAGCCACTGCTTTAATAAACTTTAACTACCCGGACGAAAATACCTTTCTACTCATGTCCTTAACTTTTGAACTTGTAACTCTAAGTTCAGGACTTCAGAACTACATGTCCTTAACTTTTGAACTTAACTTCAAGACTATATGTCCTTAAATTTTTAACTTAACTTCAGGACTTCACGACTACATGTCCTTAACTTTTGAACTTGCAACTCAAACTCCAGGACCAAGCGTCCTTAACTTTTGAACTTGTAAGTCAAAGTTAAGGACCTATTGTCCATAACTTTTGATCTTGTAACTGTAAGTTAAGGATTGCCTGTCCTTAAATTTTGAACTTGTTAGTCTAAGTTCAGGACCAAGTGTCCTTAACTTTTGAACTTGTAAGTCTAAGTACACGACCAAGTGTCCTTAACTTTTGAACTTGAAACTTGAAGTTCAGGACCAAGTGTCCTTAACTTTTGAACTTGTAAGTCTAAGTACACGACCAAGTGTCCTTAACTTCTGAACTTGTAAGTCAAAGTTCAGGACCAAGTGTCCTTAACTTTTGAACTTGGAACTCAAAGTTAAGGAAGTGTCCTTAACTTTTGAACTTGAAACTTGAAGTTCAGGACCAAGTGTCCTTAACTTTTTAACTTGTAACTCAAAGTTAAGGACCAAGTGTCCTTAACATTTGAACTTGGAATTCAAAGTTAAGGACCTATTATCCTTAACTTTTGAACTTGGAACTCAAACTTCAGGAACTATTGTCCTTAACTTTTGAACTTGTAACTGTAAGTTCAGGACCTATAGTCCTTAACTTTTGAGCTTGTTAGTCTAAGTTCAGGACCAAGTGTCTTTAACTTTTGAACTTGTAACTCTAAGTTAAGGACTGTGTGTCCTTAATTTCTGTGCTTGTAGCTCTAAGTTAAGGGACATATGTCCTTAATTTTAGAACTTCCAACCTAAGTTCAGGACCCACATAAAAAAAATTTGATTCATTGAAATAAGAAAACTCAATTGGTATTCTGGCAACTGATCTTCCACTTACAAAAAATAGCGTAAAACCATTAATTCACACCACAAAGTGTCTTCAAAACCTCTTTCGACAAATACCCCATTTGCACTAATTTTTGTTTGTGAATATCTCAAACAGAGAAAAGAGAAACACTTGTTTGTGTTTTCCTTATCCTTTTCTTGTATTTTTCAGCTAAAAATTATAGATTAAATGAACTAACTTCCTCTGCAAGAGCCACACCCAACTTGTTTAGTTCTTAATCAAGAAATCAGAGCCAATGTATTCGATGCAAAGTGAGAAGCAAGAGTTTGAGAAGAAAAACAATGGAGGAAAGGGTAAAAATATCTTTTCATATTAATTTTAATAGAGTAGTGGCTATTTTTGCTCAAAATTAGAATTGCTGGATAAAAAATAAATACCACCTTAAATAATAGCTACCCCATGCCATTTCTACGTAAATATGCCCCGGCCCCGGCCCAACAACAGAAAAAGAAGCAATAAACAAACAATAACAACAACAATGTAATATGATAAAGAAAGCAAATGGTCACGTAAGAACAAAGATATGGGAACAAGGAAATACAAGAATAGTATCAATACTACTGAAATAATGACACGTCGTTGTCACGACCCCAGTTCTCCCTCTGTGGACATGTCGTGATGGCACCTAGTCTCTATAACTAGGTAAGCCTAACAAATGCGGAAAAATAACATAACTTGTGGAATAATTAATTAAAACTGAACAGCTAAAGAAAGACTGTATATAAATGTCGTTCGGCATATACAACTCAAAAATAATGCGAAAGTCTACAATATCACCCCAAAACCCGGAAGCTCACGGGAAACACAGGCTAACAGAAATATAATACACTGCTCTAAATCCAGAATGTCTAAACAAATGTAAGGAAGGAAAAACTTTCCACTAAAGCTGGAATAAGATAGAGACTCCTGGTTTGCGGATGCGGCAGATGTACCTCGAAGTCTCTGCTAGATCTCTCAACCTCGGGGATAGTTCGCCTGGGTGGAGGTACCTGGATCTGCACATGAAAAATATGCGCAGAAGGGGCATGAGTACACCACGGCGATACTCATTAAGTGCCAAACCTAACCTCGATCGGGTAGTGACGAGGAAGGTTAGGGCCCTACTAAGGTTAAACAATATAATAGAAATTTACAGTATGAAAACAGATAGAAATAATGAGTACAACAGTGAAATAATACAGGTCAAACAAGGCAATAACAAAAACACAAGAACAGAGTAAACACGAAATATGTACAGCTCAATAACAATGGTAATAATGAGGATCTACCAGGATACTGTCTTGTAGTCCTTTCTCAACTGTCAAGTTGATCTTCCAGGATACCGTCCCATAGTCCATCATATATATATCCGAAGGATCTCCCGGGATACCGTCCCGTAGTCCAACTATCAATGTGCAGGAGATCTATCAGGAATCGAACCCGCAGTCCCAAAGTAAATATGCAGGGGGATCTATCGGGAATCTAACCCGCAGTCCCAAAGTAAATGTGCAGCGGGATCTATCGGGAATCTAACCCGCAGTCCCAAAGTAAATAGGCAGAGGGATCTATTGGGAATCTAACCCGTAGTCCCAAAGTTAATGTGCAGGGGGATCTATCGGGAATCTAACCCACAGTCCCAAAGTAAACAAACAAGGGAGGGGGGAGCTACCGGAATCCCACATCCATAGTCCCAATGTAAATACGCAGCCACAACAAGAAGATATTCAGAAATATAGTGCTAAAATACAAGGCAACAAGTAGTTCTAGCCTAACATGCTTCACGTAGTACAACTAAAGCAACTTAAGCAAATAGGCAATTTAGGGCAACTAGGCATGCTTTTCAAAGCTAACATAGACTATAATTGCAAGTAGAATAAAACAGGTAAGAAAGAAACTCAGTCTAAATATTTAAAGTAAAACCGGATTTTCAACAATTGGCACAAGTACGCGCTCATCAACTCACGTACAAGGCATTCAATTACCAAATATCACATCCTAAGGGGAAAGGTCCCCCACACAAGGTTAGACAAGCCACTTACCTCGAACCGGCTCAAAATCAACTCGAAACCACACGTTTGCCACGAGTATCCGACTCCAAATGGCCCAAATCTATACAATTCAATTACATATCGTAAATAACATCTCAAGCAACTGATTCTACTATTTAATTCAATGTTAAGGCGCGAAATTAGGTAAAATGATCAAAACACCCCTCGGGCCCACATCTTGGAATCGGGTAAAAGTTATATTTTCCAAACACCCATTTACTCATGAACTCACTCGACCACAAACAATCGAAATCCAATGCCAAAACCCCCTTAAATTCTCAGAATTTCGATTTGGGGAAGTTTCATTAATTTCCCATGGTTTTTACCCCATTTTGAGAATTAAACTAAAGAAAACAATGGGGATTAATGGTCTAACAATGAATTAGGAATAGAAAATGTCACCTATGATCCTTCTGTTCAAAACCTACTGAAAATCGCCAATTCCCGAGCTCTCAAAGGATTTATAGACTTATGAAATAAACCCTCGAATTTTTGGAATAAACACACAGGGATCTCGCATTTGCGGTCCCGATAACCGCACCTGCGAAAAAAGCATCGCAGGTGCGGAATTCACTTAAGTCCACTAGGGCCGCACCTGCGGTCGTTTGGTCGCACCTGCGGTTCCGCACCTGCGGTTCCGCACCTGCGGAACTCAGGTCGCACCTACGACCACTGGCCAAATCCCTCTCCATCACACCTGCAATCAACCCTATCGCTCCTGCGAGTCTGCACCTGCGGGAAAACCTTCGCAGGTGCGAAAACACCAGAAGAGGTCTGGTTCAGCCATTTGATAAGTCCCAATTTCTCCCGTTAAGCATCTGAAACAACCCCGAGTCCCCTCGGGACCTCAACAAAAACCACCAACCGACCCTAATACCTTATTCGAACTAGGTCGAGCCTTAAAAACACGTCTCATAACATCAAGATCATCGATTATGCATAGGTTCAAGCCTAGAAACTTATAAAAATTCTAGAATTCACATCCGACGCCGAAACACGTCTAAACTCATCCGAATGACCTAAAATTTTGTACTCACATACCAAATGACATGACGGAACTACTGCAACTTCCGGAATTCTATTCCGACCCTGGGATCAAAAACTCACTATCGGACTGGGAACTTCAAAAATTCAAACTTCGGCATTTTAAGCCTAAATGAGCTACGGACTTCCAACGGAGCTAATGGAACCTTCATATTTTCATTCTGAGGCCGTCTTCACACTGTTCCGACTATGGGCAACTTTCCAACACCTAAGCTCTCATTTAGGGACTAAGTGTCCCAAAACTCTCTAAAACTTAAAATCGAACGTCCTGGCAATTCAATTTAGCAGAAATAGACTTGGGGAAAACAGTTAATAGGGGATTAGGGCGTTAATTCTTAAGACGATCGGCCGGGTCGTCACATCCTCCTACACTTAAACATTCGTTCGTCCTCGAACGAGCATAAAGACATACCTATAGTACTGAAAAGATGAGGGTAACTACTGCACATATCCTGCTCGGTCTCCCAGGTCGCCTCCTCGGCAGGATGACCCCGCCACTGAACCTTTACTGAAGCAATGTTCTTCGACCTAAGCTTTCTGACCTTCCTGTCCAATATAGCTACAGGCTCCTCAACATATGATAGATCCTTGTCCAATTGGAATGAGCTGAAATCCAAGACATGAGATGGGTCACCTTGATATCTCCGGAGCATCGAAACATGAAATACTAGATGAACTCCTGCCAAGTTGGGAGGTAAGGGAAGCTCATAAGAAACCTCCCCAGCATGCCTCAATATCTCAAAAGGGCCAATAAACCTCGGACTCAACTTCCCTTTCTTCCCAAATCTCATAACGCCCTTCATAGGCGAAACCCGAAGCAGAACCCACTCTCTGACCATATATGAAACATCACGAACCTTCCGGTCCGCATAACTCTTCTGTTTGGACTGGGCTGTACGGAGTCTATCCTGAATCACCTTGACCTTCTCCAACGCATCCTGAACCAACTCTGTGCCCAATAGCCTGGCCTCACCCGGCTCAAACCAACCCACCGGAGATCTGCACCTTCTACCATATAAAGCCTCATACGGTGCTATCTGAATGCTGGACTGATGACTGTTGTTATAAGCAAACTCCGCCAATGGAAATAACTGATCCCAATACCCTCAAAACTCAATCACACACGCACGGAGCATATTCTCAAGAATCTGAATAGTACGCTCAGACTGTCCGTCCGTCTGGGGGTGAAATGTTGTGCTTAAATCCACCCTGGTACCTAACTCCTGCTGAACGGCTCTCCAGAACCGTGAAGTGAACTGAGTACCTCCGTCTGAAATAATAGAAACTGGAATACCATGCAGACAAACGATCTCCCGAATATAAATCTCCGCCAACCGCTCCGATGAATAAGTAGTCAGTACCAGAATGAAATGGGATAATTTGGTCAGCCGATCCAAAATCACCCAAATAGCATCATGCTTCCTCAAAGTCCAAGGAACTCCAACCACAAAGTCCATGGTGATCCGCTCCCACTTCCACTTTGGAAGTTCAATCTGCTGAAGTAACCCTCGCGGTCTCTGATGCTCACATTTGACCTGCTGACAGTTGAGACACTTGGCTACAAACTCTGCCATATCCTTCTTCATTCTTCGCCACCAATAGTGTTGTATCAGATACTGGTACATCTTCATGGTACTCGGATGGATGGAATACCATGAACTGTGGGCCTCAGCTAAAATCAACTACCGAAGCCCATCAACATTAGGCACACAAATCCGACCCTACATCCTCAATACCCCGTCACCCCTAATGGTCACATCTCTGGCATCACCGTGCTGAACCGTGTCCTTGAGGAAAATTAAATGAGGGTCATCATACTGCCGCTCCCTGATACAATCGAATAATGAAGACCGAGAAACCACACAAGCTAGGACCCGACTAGGCTCCGAAAGGTCCAATCTCACAAACTGTCTGGCTAAGGCCTGAACATCCATCGCCATAGGCCTCTCTGAAGCTGGTAAATATGCCAAACTCCCCAAACTCTTCGTTCGGTGACTCAAGGCGTCGTCCACCATATTGGCCTTCCCCGGGTGGTATAATATAGTGATGTCATAGTCCTTTAGCAACTCTAACCATCTACGCTGGTGAAAATTTAGATCCTTCTGCCTGAATATGTGCTGCAAATTACGGTGATCCGTAAATATCTCACAGGGAACACCATATAAATAATGACGCCAGATCTTCAATGCATGAACAATGGAAGCTAACTCAAGGTTATGGACAGGGTAATTCTTCTCATGTATCTTCAATTATCTGGACGCGTAGGCAATCACCCTACCGTCCTGCATCAACACCGCTCCAAGGCCGACTCGCGAGGCATCACAATAAACTATATAAGACCCCGAACCAGTAGGCAATATCAATATTGGGGTTGTAGTCAAAGCTGTCTTGAGCTTCTGAAATCTCGCCTCACACTCCTCTGTACACTGAAATGGAGCACCCTTCTGGATCAATCTAGTCATAGGGGCTGTAATCTATGAAAATCCCCCCACAAAACGACGGTAGTAACCTGCCAAGCCAAGGAATATGTGAATCTCTGTAACTGAGGATGGCCTGGGCCAACTCTGCACGGCCTCTACCTTCTTCGGATCCACCTGAATGCCCTCACTCGATAATACGTGGCCTAAGAATGCCATAGAACTCAACCAAAACTCACATTTTGCGAACATTGCATACAACTTCTTTTCTCTCAGGGTCTGAAGTACTGTCCTCAGGTGCTGCTCATGATCTTCCCGACTCCGGGAGTAAACAATAATATCATCTATTAAAACAATGACGAACGAGTCGAGATATGGCCTGAACACACTGTGCATCAAATGCATAAATGCTGCGGCGGCATTGGTCAGCCCGAATGACATAACTAGAAACTCGTAATGGCCATACCGAGTCCTGAAGGCAGTCTTCGGGATATCAGCTCCCAAATCTTCAACTGATGGTACCCTGAGCGTAAATCAATCTTAGAAAATTCTTGTGCGCCCTGAAGCTGGTCAAATAGATCATCAATACGAGGAAAGGGATAACGGTTCTTCACTGTAATCCTGTTCAACTGACGATAATCAATACACATGCGCATAGAACCATCCTTTTTCTTCACAAACAAGACAAGAGCACCCCAAAGTGAAACATTGGGTCGAATAAAACCCTTATCAAGCTATTCTTGTAACTGATCCTTCAACTCCTTCAACTCAGGAGGAGCCATACGGTACGAAGGAATAGAAATGGGCTGAGTGCCCGGCAACAAATCAATGCCAAAATCAATGTCTCTATCGGGTGGCATGCCCCGAAGATCGGATGGAAAGACATCGTGATAATCCCGTACCACTGGAATTGAATCAACAGAAGGGGTATCAACACTGATATCTCTTACATAAGCTAAATACGCGGCACACCCCTTCTCAACCATACACTGAGCTTTAAGGAAAGAGATAACTCTACTGGGAGTGTGATCTAAGGTACCACTCCACTCAACACGTGGAATACCTGCCATAGCCATCGTCACGGTCTTGGCGTGACAATTAAGAATAGCATAATGAGGAGACAACCAATCCATGCCCAAGATAATATCAAAATCCACCATATCGAGTAACAATAAATTTGCACTGGTCTCAAAACCACGAATAGTAACAAAACACGACCGATAAACGCGGTCCACAATAAGAGAATCCCCCACAGGAGTAGAAACATAAATAGGAGAACTCAAAGAATCTCGGGCTATACCCAAATGCGGAGCAAAATAAGAAGACACATAAGAATACGTGGAGCCTGTATCGAATAGAACCGATGCATCTCTATGACAAACCAGTATAATACTAGTAATGACAAAATCGGAGGCAACAACCTCGGTATGAGCAGGAATAGCATAATATTTGGCCTGGCCTCCTCCTCGAGGGAGACCTCTACCTCCTCAACATCCACCCCTAGCTGGCTGGGCAGATGGGGTAGCAACTGGAGCTGTGATCATGGCCTGAGAACTCTGCTGAGCACGTTGTGGCTGAAAAGCCTGTGAAGATGCACCCCTACTAAGTATGGGGCAGTCCCTAACCATATGGCGTGTATCGCCACACTCGAAACAAGCTCTGAGAGGACGTGGTGGCTTTGACTGGCTAGGGCCATGTCTGCCATACTGACCTCTGAAAGCAGCCCGCGCAGGAGGCGCGCTAGAAACTGGAGGTGCATAGTAAGGCTCCTGAGGCCTGGGTGGAACTGGGGTACCACTGGCTGCTGGAAGAGCTGAATGAATGGGGCGGACCATATAACCCCTACCATGTCGACCTGCTGCTGGGGTACGGGCACAAGAGTAGTGGCCCGACTCTCGAGACCTCTTGGCCTCTCTCTCCTCTCGCTCCCTAACGAGCATACCCTCGATCCTCCTAGCAATGCTCACTACCTGCTGATAAGGAATGTCCATATCAAACTCTCGAGCCCTGCTAGATCTGATGGGTGGGATAAGACCCTCGATGAACCGGCGAACCCTCTCGCGGACATTAGCAACCAAAGCCGGTGCATGCCTAGCCAATCTGGTGTAACGGATAGCATACTATGAAACTGTCATAGCACCCTGGCGCAAATGCTCAAACTCTGCGCGCCATGCGTCCTTAAGGCTCTGAGGAACAAACTATCTCAGGAACATATCTGAGAACTGGGTTCAGGTCAGTGAAGCAGCCTCGTATGGACTGTTTAACTCATAGGTGCGCCACCAATCATAAGCGGCTCCGCGAAGCTGGAAGGTAATAAAGGAAACCCCACTAGATCCGGCTATGCCCATGGTGCGAAGAATACGGTGGCACTCCTCTAGAAACTCCAAGGCATCGTCTGATTCTAGTCCACTAAATACCAGAGGGTCATACTTCTTGAACCTCTCAAGTCTCCAATGCTTGTCCTCTGAAGCAGCTGACCCTTCCTCGGGCAGAACTGGCACTACAGGCGGCACATGAATGATCTCTGGGACCTGCTCCACATGCAATCGCTGCTCAGGAGTGTGGCTGGCGGGAGTTTGTGCTCCTCCCCCGGCCTGGGATGTGGCTGCAGCAAGGGGAAGCAACCCTGCCTGAGCCAGAGTGGTGTACATAGACATGAACTGAGCTAACGTCTCCTGAAGGGCTGGAGTAGTAGTGGCAGTAGGCGTGTCAGGTGCCTGGACTTCGGCTGGATCTGCTGGTGGTACCTCGGCGGCAGCTCACGCAGGTGCTTTCGCTACACCACGTGCGTGTCCTCGGCCTCTACCTTCACCCCGGCCTCTGACGGCTGCAGTAGGGGGCAAGGGTGCCTGATCGTCCCGAGTAGCACGTGTCCTCACCATCTATGAGAGAATAGAAGACAGAGG